>JAVQJL010021352.1:0-21032 GCA_036024295.1 Nannoperca obscura | reverse complement strand
CCCCCCCCCCCCCCCCCCCCCCCCCCCGCGAGCTCTAACTCAGGGCTCAAAGACACACAGCGACCCGGCCGAGGCGCAGATGGGAGCGCGCTGCTGCCGCCCTCTGGGCGTTCAGCTTTCAGGTGACACACTTACCCACACAGCAGTTTCCACCCTTCTTTATTCCTCCGGCACAGCGGACCATCGGATGACGATCAATTTCCTTTCTTCTTTGACAGTAGATCCTTAACAGGATCTGCCCACTTTTATTTATCGTCTTTATGAGAGAAATCCATATTTAGTATTACAGGCGCAATGGTTTGATTGGATCGATTGATTTGTCATTTACGAGACAAAGACAGACACCAACTAAACCGTTTATGTATCGAAATGATCATTTAAATAAAGCGTGAAAAGACTGGCCTATGTGGATCTGACAGATGGCTGAACTGGTCTCATGTTAAACTTATGAACTTATCAACAATGATGCATAGTGGATTACATCAACTATAAACCGGAATCGTAAAACGCACCAAACGCTGTTATAATCGCAGAAATAATCTAATGTTTAACATCAGGGGAGACCCACAACATCTGTGGCTGCAGAGGACGGTCACATTGAGCTGCATCAGCTTTTTCCCCCTAACGTGTGTGTGTGTGTGTGTGTGTGTGTGTGTGTGTGTGTGTCTTCTCCGTAGTCTAATTGTGTTCCCTAGACAGACAGTAGGCCCAGCAGTCCAGGGGAGGAGGTGCAGGCAGCAGTATGTTAATGTACCAGTGAGCCAGTGTCGCTGCAGGGCGAGCGGGGGGGGTCGGGGGTCTGGTAATGATGATGGGAGAGATGTGCAGGAGGAGGGGTGTGGGTGTGTGTGTGGGGGGGGGGGAGGGGGGGGGGGAGTCAATAGCTCATCCCCACATTGTCCCATGGATCCCCCACTGGCGCCGTGCAAGAGCACAACGCAAGAGCCCAAACGCTTCAGAGGAGCACGCCGCTTCTTTTTTTTTTTTTAAGGTAGTCTGGAAGCAATCATTCAGTGGAAGAAAAGGTCTGTCAGAGGGATTGTGGAAGTGGCTGCAGACGCCCATTGTCCCCTCCCCTCTCTCTCTCTACATGTCCCTGCCCTTCCGTTTGTGTGTGTGACTATTCTCCAGACTCCAGGAAGTAGCCAATTTTATCTGCCCGTTTTCCATTTCAGTCTGGCTGGAGGAGTCTGTCTGGACCCCAGCCCGCATAAAGGTGCAGGACGGGGTTTCCTCTGAGGCTTTGCATCTCCATGTTTGAGCCCCAAAGCTTGTCTTTACTTATGTCAAACTCCACCTCGCATTAAATCAAAACTAGGTAATACTGACTGGTGCACTGAACCTGGTCCTGGTCTTGACCCAGAAGGGGTTGTGGGCACTTTATTGGTGGGTCTTAATATATACAGTATATGCATATTAGGGACTGTATGAAAATTATTAAAGTGCTGAGGGGGCTGAATATTATGTTTCACTTTGTAGGCTACAACGCCATCCCCAGGGTTGTTAACGTTTTCTTTGAAGCCTCCTCTTGATAACACTAACCTCCACAAAACATAATAATCAGAAAAATATAACAGTGTTAACTTGTACCCCAATTTAAAACCATAATATCTTAATAAAACCATGATGCAGGGACAGAAGTGCACATTTAAGAACTACGGCACATGTGAACATTGTCTTGTTGAAGTAACTATTGACTAGTTACTAGTTAATCCTGTCTATGTAGAGTGCTGCCGGGACGACCCGGAAGATAGCATTGCCCTGGTTCCCTTAACAAAAAGCCAAGGGGAGTCTCATTTAGCCGCTTGTTAGCATCCGCCTTTTTTAAGACCCGTAAAAGCTTAAAAATCCACAAGTAGGGTATTTTTTTACGTTGTAGAACAAAACATGAAAATCTCTTGTTAACCAAAGATCTTATGTCAGCCACCTAACTAAAAACGCATTGAAGAAACACATTGACTTCCTGACAAGGGAACCTGGAAGTGCAAAAATGCTAACTTGTTCATTTTAGGGCTCATTCCTGCAGCACTCTATTGCAAAGGAATAATGAAATCCATCCGTCCATTATCTATAACCGTTTATCCTTAGATAAGGCTGCAGGGGAGCTGATCCAAGCTGACATTGGGGAAGGCCAGGGTACACTGGATGAGAAAACATTTTTTATTTTTTTATTTTATTTATTTATTTCAAAATGTGTCCCTCCCTTGCACATGCATTTGTTTGTATTGCCTTTATTGTGTGTTACTGGGACTTTTTTTTCTTAGATAAATAATATCACAAGGATTTATATGTGAGATGATTCATTTAAGTCATATGAATTTGAATATTTTAGAGTACAAATTAAAATGTTGGGTCCCTGCAGAGAAAGTGGAATTGCCCTCGCTAAAGTCTATCATGTGGCCAACAGAGCACAATCAAAAGAGGGCATGCAATAGAGTAAAACAGCACTGTAGAGGAAGAAGGATGATTAATATTCTAGATAGCGGTCTTGGCCTTTACTATAATTTATTGACACAGTGACTGCTTCCAGACAAGGGGTCATGCATATGCAATTAAAGAGGCTTATTCTGTCTGAACCACAGTGCTCAGAACAGAGTGAAGACGGCGCACAGGGAGCTCGTCATTGCTAAGATAAGAACAATAGAAAGGACTTTAATTAAAAAGATAAAGGAGTCTCTTTTTTTCTCCATCACTTGCACATCTGATATCTTGTCGGGAAAGCGCAAAAACACCCACATTGGTAAATGTCATTGCGTAATTGAAAATTTTAGATCCTGGGGTGAATAGCGAGAAGCTGGATGTGTTTCTGTTCTGATTTTGTTGTGTTGGGGGAAAAAAATCTTCCATATGTCAACGTCTCCAGCTGCGGTTCCACCATAATGAAACAGAAAGAGAGGAGATGATGTGATGTCCTGTCCTGAAACATGCTGTTGAACCAAACGGTGACTCCGGTTTTACACAGAATCACATTAGTAGCAGTTGATCTACCTGTCTTACCCACTTTTTAGCTGATCTTTCAGAGTGAATGGTTAGGGGTCAAAGGTCAAAATGTTTCACTCCTCTCAGTCTAAAAGGAAGTTATTGAGGTCTGCCATGTAGTGTGTCAAAGCTCATCTCACGAGTTAACAAAGTGAAACAACACGGTGTCAAGTGACCAGAAAATACTGATATATCTCAGAGTGCAGGGAGAACCAGACACTGTAGCTACAAATCACAGACATTGTCTTAACGGCAAATGGGTTTTAGAGGAAAAGCAGCGGGGCAAACGATTACTTTGATCATCGATTGATTATTTGGTCTTCTTTTTTCAGATGAACATAAAGTGCAAAAGAAATTCAGTTTATAATCATATAAGACAATAAAAGCAACTGAGAGGCAGGAACTAAGGAAGGTTTTTGCATTTTTGCTTAATCGATTACAAAACATAAATTGCAGATAAATATTCTGTCTGACAACTAATCAATTATTCCGCAAATTGTTTGAGCATTTTTTTTAAATCTGTGAAGTGTAGCATGAAAATGAAATGTATAGTAATCTAAAAACTGGAGGAAAATAAACACATGTATACTTATAAGCAGGAGACAGAAAAGTTCCCAGTAGCTTATGGTGGCTAATGTTAGCTAACTTTAGGAAAGTGATACTTTGATACTTGCAACATCTATCACAACTCAGTACACTCACTACAGATGCAAATGATAAAAAACTAAAACTAAATAAGCCAACAAAATTAAGAACATATAAACCTCATAAGGGATCAGTTCAAATCTTGGATCAAATGGATCAAACTCAGACTGATGCATTGTGAAGCATCAATGGCTTGTTTTATAACCCAATCATACATTTACCTATTTGTTAGAAATGTATATGTGGCTGACCATCACAAGCAATTATAAAGTCCATTGAAGTGGCTGACTGAGAGAGTCATTGAATACCATGAACATGACCTTATATCAGAGTCTTCACTAAGGTCTCATGTAGCTATCCTTGAAGGTTAAAATTGTTTTTATGTAACAAATATATCATTCATATTACTGCTTTACCTGGACATCATGTTTTTTTTGTGTGAGGATTTTCTTGGTTTTCAAGGGCTTTTTGCTAAAACATCTGTTCAAACATCTGTTCACAGTATTTAACCAGTGGAGGACACTGTGTAGAATGGGTCACTTTACATTCACATTCCTTTAGTCTGGTTTTGTTCAAGGATTCAATTTATGACATTTTATTTCAAGTAGCTGTGGGCCTCAGTGACCCAGTTCTCTTTATAGGCCACTAGTGTGAAACAATTGTGAAGATCTGCATACGTGTAATTGGTCTACATACAAGAGTACCAAGGCCAAATGGTCATAGCAATGTCAGACACCCAATGTTCATAATGTAACCCTTTATCATTAAGGTAATGAGGTCATTCAGACTTCCCAGACGATTAACCCGTTTTATTTTTGTTACTATTCTACAATCTTTCCTCTTACACGCTAGCAAAAATGTTAACTTTACAAAACAGACATAATACAGCTCCATATAGAAATGTTAGTGTGTTGTTTGTTCAGTTTTGAATGATTGTGGGGCTTGTGGGGTATTTTCATCATGAACTTTGAGCTAAATGCTAAGGTCATATGTAGCAGGCAGAATGTTTAGCATGTTCACCATCTAGCATGCTAACTTTAGCACTAAACACAAAATACAACTGAGGCAGGAATGGGAGGTAGGAAAGTCGTTTGCAAGTATTAGACAAACTAACATTTTTGACCTGATGGTGGCTTTAGATTCAACAAAGGTATTACAGTTCATCCTAATGGGAACATGAATGTATGTACCACATTTCATGGCAATTGATCCAATAGTTATTGGGATATTTTGCTTAAAACCACAAATGTCAACTTAATGATGACACTAAAGGAAAAGTCAGGGGATCACCAAAAGCCTTAGGATATATCTTCTGGGAACCATGAATGCCTGTAAAAATTTGTGCCAATCTATCGAGTAGATATTGAAATGTTTCACAAGAAAAGTAAAAACTTTGACCTGCCGGTGGTACTATGAAGTGGTAAAAAGTATAAAGTCAGCTGGATTGATCCTCTAGGGACCATGAATGTCTGTACAATCCAATCCAACATCCAATAGTCTAGAATAGTTGGTCTAGATCAAAGTGATGACCGACTGACCACCAGCCCTATATTTCTATCCATACATCTCAGTTTCTTCATTTCCTGTCTTAAAACCTTGTGATATGTTAAGCAGCTTCTTGTAAAAAGTCAACGAGCGGTGACCTAAAAGAATTTGATAACTCAAACGTAGAAAATAGTTCCAGCAAAAAATATAAAGAAGTCATAAGATACAGTAGAGGTATGTGACTTTAAAGGAAGTAAGTACACTTTCTGTAGCTGGTATCTTGCAGACATCACAAGCATTATATAGTCTGTCTGTCTCTTTGTGAATCGTGCTCTTGTTTTCCCATTGACAGTCAAGCCCATCATTGAAACTCTGCTTTCATTCCACTGAAGATTTGCAGGAAGGAAAGTCAGTAGGTGAAACCGAGTGTTACCTGTTTGTTTTATATTTATATATAACCCTCAGTGCTGTTCTCATGCTGTGAGCGAGCTTCCCCCTTGCTGTGACCTAATCCTAAAACCGCTGAGCCTAATGACCTTCCATCGTTACCGTGGTGATCTGTCATATTAATGAGTTCCATGTCACTGGGGGCAGCTAGTACTTATTACAGAGCCACTTCAGCAAACTGGTCTCCATTGCCCTACTTTTTACATCACTCAATAGACGCTGATCTGGGTATGACCTCTGTATCTGGAGCCACGCCGCACCGGTAAACTGAAATGCAATCTCACCTAGACCTTGAGGAAAATGCACTGGGCTCCAAGAGAAATAAACTACCCATCCCAGAATCCCCTGCTCCATCCATCTTCTTGCTGTCACCTGAAACGGGAGCCCATGGTAAGGTGACCCCCACACCATGAAGGAACAAGGAGGGCCATGTCATGAAAACCTCTCCTCGACCATCTGGCACTGCAATAATAGTGTTGGAAGCAGGTGAGAGTTGCTGCAGAGAGATAGAAAGAAAGAAAGCGTCAGTCTGAACGGTTTGTCCTCCAGCCGTAACCTATCAACGACCCCGTGTTGAAAATGGGCCATTCTTTAAATCAAATTGCATCCATTATACTGTCCTTGAGAATGAGAGAGAATTTCAGGCATGAAAATCAATACAATAGAGACGAAAGGCATGAAATTCTCTTGGGAAGTGGGAGCTCCGACGACACAGTGGATGCCATTGTGCCATAAACCTTTTCCCCCCCGAAGTGGTTTCATAACTCTGTTTCTGCTGCCTCTGCATCTACGACCACAACAGGCAACAATGAGACGTGAGAGACACATACAGTGCTAACATGCATTAATATTTTGTGATGCAGATGTGAACAGAATGCAACGGTTGGGTTTTGGGGTTTTTTTGTGTTGCTTGCAGCGCAGAGTAAAAAAGCAACTGCAGTTGAAATGACCCAAGGAAGCAATGATGAAGTCCACAAAAAAAAAAAAATACAGCTCTATCTACAAACTCTGTTCTAGTTAATGTATCTGAGTAAAATAACAAACTAGTCTTGGCCGGCAAAAACCAATGTCATGATCTTCCAGATAACATTAAAAAATCTAATTAAAAACATACAGAAAGGGGCTGTCTGCAGTGGTGGTTCCCAGCTGGGAGAGGTGCGAGATACTTTTGGCGGGTTGTGAGATGATTAATAAGGTAGGACAGGTGAAAAGAACTTGACACTTGACTTTTCTCCAATTTTTAATTGTCACATTTCAGACCGTTTTACCTCTTCAGGCTTCTAAAACCTTTTCAAAAGAAACAGTCGATTGGTTGAGTTGCTTGTAACATTTAGACAAGGAGTCACAAAAAACCACTGCATTATTTAAAAGGAACTCTTCGTCAGTTAGATGAGAAGATCGATACTTCTCTCATGTCTCTATGCTAAATATGAATATGACCTTAATATTTAAGCCAGATGTAAGAGCGGTATTGATCTTCTCATCCAACTCCTTGCAAGAAAGCAAATAAGTGTATTTCCCAAAATGTCTATTTTACTTTATAAGGTCGTGTGCTGTCTGTCTGGGCTCATATTACTGGCCAGAGAGAGGTGTTTGCTTAAGTTCAACAACAACAACAAGGAGCAAAGGAAGACACTGATAAATCGGCTAAGGACACATATACTGAACAAAATAAAACAAGCTACCCTAAGGTGCTAAAAATGAGAAATTGAATACATTCCCCTTTATGTCCGTGTTCTTCCCTGAGTGGTACAGTATTTCACTTCGCTTAATAACCATGTGACACTTTGGTTGCTTTTTCACATTTTTATTTAAACTCCTATTTTCAATGTAATAACCGCCACAAAATTACAGCTGTTGTCATATTATATGTAATCATATAAAGCCCACCTGGGAAGAATCAAAGTACAGGACCACCGAATTTTTTATTTCATTAGTAGTAGTCATTTTAGTATTACTACCATTTACTTTTTTTTGGGGGGGGGGGATATATATATAAAAAAACAATATACATGAAAATAAATAATTTAATACAAAGTCTCTAGTTAAACATGCAAATAAAGTGACAAATCAAAGAGACAAATGTAATTATGCACAATAGAACAGCAGGTTTAGTGACTTGTCCTAGTTTAAGTACTTGCTTTGGGTTACCATCAGGAAACAACATGGAAACGACAAAGACAAGGTAAAGTCAAATCAATGGGCTGGAAGCAACAATGAAATCACAGCGATCCGGACTGCTAATATCATCCAGGGACTTGAGCATTAATTAAACTATAATTCAAGGTGTGTTCTTGGAGGTGGCCACCAAGCAACACAGGTGGACTCAAATATGCAACCCCTGCATGTTTTACGACAAAACTGTTGGTTCTCTTTCTCTGACCTTTTTTATTTCACGAACACAAATCTTTTATACAAACCCATTGTACTCAGAGAACAATGTTGGACAAATTTAAGCGCTTATTCATGAGATAATCATTCTTAAAACATCATCTAAATTATTCATGAAATGAATGTTGTGTCTTCCAAGACATGTGGTCTTGTCTTGAATATTATAGTCAGTACTATTTCTTAGCATTCAGTGCAGCGGTAAATGAACGCTCGCCAGAGCAGTGTAACACGTAGGTGCATGTGTTTTAATTAACCTTTTCTTTATAAGCAAGAAAAAAAAAACGTAGGATTATCCATCGCCAGTGTCCTGAGCTCCTCACAATAACAAAATGTTTTACAGAAGAGATGCAACTCGGCATGTGCTGCGGAACCAGGTGAAGCTGCTCAAATGTTAAATAGGTAGTTCCCTACGGGACTGACTGTACATGAGTGGGCGCTACTGTGTGAACTGTTAACCAGTACAGGTGAAGCTTCACAGTGTCGAAGCAGAAGAGTTATTATGATATGAGGAAAAAAAAGAGGTTGTGCTGCATAAAAAGAAAGAAAAAAAACCCCACAAACACCATTCTGTACAAGGTCGAGGCACTTTCAAAGCAGCGTGCACGTACTATAAAGGGCAATGCGCACACACCCACCCAAAACACAGACACACACATGCCATCAGTCTTTTTTTTCTTCTTCTTCTTTCTATTCTGAACGGGGAAGAAGACACACGCAGTCCGCACTGCAGCAGGTGTTTCAGCCAGAGTCCATGCTGAACAGCTCGATGCCATGCGGGCTCCAGTGGAGGCCGACTCCAGAGTTGAAGACCAGGGACCAGACGTAGGGGATGAAGAAATCCTCCGGCTGGTCTTCCTCCACATACTTAAACTTGAGCTCCGGAAACTTCTGTTAACATAAAAAAAAAGAAAAAAAAGAGAAAGAGAGATGCAAAGAAAGATCGTTACGATGCCGTAATAATAAATAAAAATAAGCCCGTACCAGGAATACATGTTATTGTTGGTCTGAATATGGCCTAAGAAGTAAAGGCCACCAGGACATGCCAACAGCTCCAACCACATAAGATATTTATAAAGTGCTGTGGACCAACGAATGGAAGGAGGTGATGCTGTACAGGTAGGTTAACTTGTTCAGGCCTCTTAATATTCACTCTTCATCAGGTACAGTAGCTCGCCGGCAGATGTAATTCCATCTTTCTGTGAAGTAAAACTGCCCGCGGGACATGTATCACTCTGTGGTCCGACCACTGACCTGTCAAACGGCTGACTAATGTGCCAAGTTCACCTCCCGACCCCAACGGGCGACTTGATATCGACAGCTACTGTTTGGCGAACAAATAAAGCAGACCGACCGTCACCGCGATGGCTTGGGTCGGGAACTTTCCGGCGATGCAACGGAACAGCTCTGTTACAGAAGGGGAGCGGAGTTGCCTGACCTTAATACGCAACGAGTAAATACATAAAGAACAAAAAGGTAACGTAATAAACTCCAACCAAACATGTAGGGTGGGACTTTACGGAGCAGTCTGTCAGCCATCGTGACCTTACTGTCCCGTGGAGAAGTGCTGAGTAACCGGATTACTTGGTAACAGCCACCACACTCTTCAAGCTTCAGCTTGTCGTGACATGGCTTGTTAATGGACTAAACACTCACTGAGCTGGACCAGGAGAGGTGCTCAAGTTTATATTGAAGGGCATCAGTGTTGATTATGTCCAGGTGGGAAAAAGAGACAACAAACATACTGCATGTGGCCTGTGCTATCTTGTGCATACTTATATTTGATTCTGTACATGAGCTCAAACAATCGGTCCACTGAGCAATTCACTGACTTGGGACAACAAACAAATTGGGAAGACTTAAGTGTTTTCTATGTCTTTTATGATATTAAATTATATATCTTTGGGTTTCGGGCTGCTGGTCAGACAAAACAAGCGATTTGAACAAGACGACTTGGGCTCAACTGATAACCATTAGGGTAACTATGGCTCATTTACGACTCAAATTAAATAATTCAAAAATGTAAGAGTTTACAAGTGGCCCTGTTCCATATACATTTATATATTAACAGTTACATTTAAATACATTTTTTGCACTATTTCAGCAAACATAAGTTGTGCAACCGACGATTCTTTTTATTAATTGATTATGTGTTTTGCTTATAAAAAGTGGAAAATGCCCATTGTAATTTCCAACAACCAAAAGTTACTTCTTCAAATGTCTTGCGTTGTTCGACAAACAGTCCCAAACCCAAAGATTTTCGATATAAAACAGAGAAAAGCAGCAAATTGTCACATTTGAGAATTTCACATTATCGCTTGAAATGTGACGACTAATGGACAAAAACAAGATACTGAGGTGCTCCCTGAAGTGTCTGCGACGGACGTTCACGTGTTTTTCCAAACCTTCTATAAGCAAACATAAAACCCACCTTACAGCAGGTTGATGGCAGAAGAAGAGCATCAATAATACAGGGGTGCCTCATTATATCCTCCTGTCTACACACGCATGTATATGCACACTCGCAGCCAGTAATCAGTCTGCAGTGAAAGACAGACGCCGAGGGGCCTTTATGCGATGGTCCCAGCCCGGTCTATTGAGCCCCGGCTGGCTCTATTCACTGCCACGCTATCGGTATCATAATGACATCGACAGAGGGGCTACGGGGTCACAGGCCATATGCCAGGCTACTGAGGCTAGACCACACACACCACCGCCATTGTGACGGCTAGACACAATGCTGGAGCTGTATTATCTGGCTGGTATTTGTGTGTAGGTGACTCGTCTCGTAGACAAGCTGACCAACTCATCAAAAGTTCAGATGACACAGATGGTGGCAGTAACTTAACCCAGGCTCATTTTTACTTGCTAGCATAGAGGATTGTAGTGTAGTATTTCATTTTAATCTGGAAATTATTTTGTTTATATTTCGCAGCTTTGTTGACTCGCAAGCACAAACAACCAAAACAGGAGGCAGTCGAGCCGATTAATGTCCTGCCACAGTCATTTTTGGTCAATTAAACATTACCCGTTATGCTAACTGTGTCATTAAGATAATGAAATCAACATACTTCCAAAACACGTGTGGTATTAAGACTAAGGAATCAAACAGTGCTCCAAAAACTAATCCGATCATAAATATGAGGAACATGTGGTGTGACAGTCACGAAAGTTATTGTTTTCATAAGGACGTGTCTATAGACTGATTTAAGCCACTGTGGCAATATCGTGTAGCACATTACAGGTTTCGGTAGTGGCAAGATACTAAAAGGACAATTTTTCAGTATATATGCTCCATCAAATCACTACTGAACATGAGGAGCACTTCATTATGACCTCTGAATGCAGCATGTGGGAAAAAAATCATCAGAGCTCCTCTGTAAGCACACAAATGGTCTTTTCTCAGCCATTACGGCATAGATTTGAAGTGAGAGTGACCTAACATCAACAATACAAGGCAGAACATTCCTTTCGACATTTTCTCTTAAAGATCAAGTGTGTTCTTCTCTCCGGCCATGTCTGGTTTATTGTGTCATGGGAAGGTTGTTGATGGGAGACAAAGAAACGTCAAGAATGACTCCAACATTTAAAACAACCAAAGTGATTAAAAAAAACACAACGTTATACACACATATGTTTTAAACATATGAGCACTCCTCGTTTCCAGTCTCTATGCTAAGCTACGCTAGCCAGCTCTTGCCCCAGCTTCATATTTTGCGTACAAGCGAATAAGCGCATTTACAAAAATGTCAAACTATTCCTTTAATGATTAAAAGCAGTTTGCGTGGCGTCACATCAGTGGAGCAGGTGGATCATTTCGCAAGCTGTCAAACAGACAGACAAAGTAAGTGAAAATGATACACCTAGTGCTACTAAAACAAAACATCTGATATCCAAATGAGAGTTCGACGGGACAAGTGTCTACTAGAGAAGATAATATGAACATAAACGACATTAATACAGACTCCCCCTGCGCACATGCGACCATTTTCACTAGACGCTGAGCAAAAAATTTGAAAAAAATAAAAATGATCCTTGAATCACAATGGCCAACATTTTTCCTCCTCCTCCTATGTTGGACACAACCACCACGGGACTTGATGCTTGGCAAGTCTTGGATATCACCACATGCCTCACAGCAAAAACGTTCCTTCGACGCTCCGGTGCTTTCTGGGAAAAAACCAGAGCACCTCCGGACTGCCGCGTCCCATCCCTAATACTATCTCTGTCTCTTGTTCTGTCCATATACTGTGGCTTCCTCTCTGTACATATCTCCTCTGGCTCTCTGTTGACTTCTCTCCCTCCTCCCCTCCTCTGTTTTGTTCTCAGTCTGGCAGCTGTCTGGGCCCACTTGGCCCGGGCTCATATCAGTTAGTTATGGGTCCTGGCGGGTCAGGCCCTCGCCCCTGAACACAGACTGACTGGCTGGCCTCATATCTTCACTCAGGACTATGTGTTCCCTTCCCTCCTCTGCACGCTGCTGTGCTTTCAGAGTTCGGCCAGACAGTGAAGAATGCGGCTAGGGAGCAAATATGAACTAACTACACACACACACACACACACGCGCACACACACACTGACACACACACTTTTGTGCAGGTACATACACAAGCATTATAGAGTTATTTTTCTTTGTACAGACATTCCTGCTCCCCAGAGGATGAATCCTTACGCCTTTGCTGATCCACTAACTTTTCCTCTCTTCCAAGTTCCTCTTGTACTGGAGTGGATTGTGACGACTTTAATTCACTAAACATCATCAGATCAAAATTTGAATTTGTCTAATACTTTTCTTCTAGAGTCACACATTCGTGTCCACCTCAGGATTAGGTGTAATATGAGGTAAAATTCTTATTTGGTTGTTTAGGACCAAATGCCTGCAAAATTATTGACACTCACAGGAGCCTCAGCTCTACTTTATATTTAGTGCTAATTAACAAATGTTAGCATGCTAACATCCTAAACTAAGATTTGATCATGCTAAACATTAAACCTCCGCATGTCTTTGTGTATGCCGACATTAGCATTAGCGAATTAGCATTAGCAAAGCAACTCTGTGATTACAGTACAGCCCCACGGAGCTGTTAGCAGAAGTTTTTACAGACAGAATGATTAATTGGTTGCAAATGAAAATAGTTGCAGCCCTACGGTTCAGATTTATTTCTTTATTTGTGAAATTTGAATGCAACACATTCTGAAATTATGTTCAAGTATTGAAGATTGATAGGAGCAAAGTTAAGGGAGTTACAAAGTGTCAGTAACTTCTACTGAAAATAAAAATAATTCAACAGTAGCCTCGCCGTAACAATGTTATTATTACAGAAAGTCCTGTTCACCCCAAATTTGAGTTGTGTCAGATGTTTGTTAAACCCCGAAGATCAGCTGTGAAGACAGGTTGTATTCACAACTCACTGACACCAACTCAAACACTGTTTGATCTGAAGTTACTCCACTGGTCTGGAAGAGGCTTTAGAGGGAGAAAATGCATATTCCCCATGTTGTCAATGTGTGGGAAAGTAGTGCTGACCAGCCATCAGACCCATTAAGGTCCAGGTACTGAGTAACAGCTGGTTAGCTCCCCCCACCCCCTCTGTCCCCGTCCTGTGGAGCCAGAGAGTCTGTGGGCTATCACTGCTCAATAAGGCAGATTTCAGCTGGTCAGGCTAAACAACACATTCCACAGGCACTGCCCATGAGAGCCACTCAGCCTCACACACCCTGAAACAACACACACACACACACACACACACACACACACAAAGAATGAGAGACAGTTGAGTGACGAGGCACTGAGGGCCATCCCTGCAGCATTTACCACCTTCTTTTAATCCTTCCTTTCAGTTGGGAGCTAATTTGCATGTCTATGTCTTTGTGCGGATGCTGTTAAGCGCTTTGAGTAAACAGGCGTTCTGTAGTCTCGTGTCTACACTGTGCCACTCACCTAAAAAAACATGGTTCTGTTTTGATAGTATAATCTAAACAAAATTATTTTCCAGATCCTCCCTACAAACGGATTGTAAGGCGGCCAAAATTAAGCCACATCTACCCTAAAGTGGATTAGTGTAAAAACGACTTGCATCCACACAGAAATAAAAAATTCTAAATAGCTACGTGTCTTCTTCCTTATCTTTATACTGGCACCTCTTGGAGAGTTCACACTCTACATGGTCTTTTTGCATATCTTTCTCTGTATAGTATCATTTTGTTAAAGACCTATGAAAGTTAGTGCGCCCACACTAAGCCGGTTACATTCAGATATTTACCTCTCCATTTCAACCATCTGTCTAGACTAAAATAAAGTTTTTTTTCTTGTCCAGAAACTGAGCTTTCCGAAAACTGTCTCCTGAGCATATAAATCTTAAAATGGCATCTTGGTGATTCACTGCGCACAGAAAAAAATTGAGCTTTTGCAAAACGACGACGTAAGCTGCCCGGCGAGGACCAGGTGCTGTGTGGCATTAAAGTTTAGAAGGACTTTCCGTCACCTCAAATTTTCTTTGGGATCGATCATTTCAAATGTCAATATAGCCGAACACACAGTGCAGCTGTTGTCATTAACCTGTGTGACTTTATCGTGGCAGCGCGGCAGCTTGGGATTGATTGCTGGTTAACAGGTAGTATTCACGAGCGACGGTTATATCACTATTCCACACATGTTCCATTGTCTGATAATAGCGTGTATGAAAACACAGAATATGTGACCACAGAGAGCAGGAGGACACTGAACGGAGGTGTAATGGGCAGAATAACGGGCGCTCTGTAGCTGCTCAGTCGCAGTTGGCTATGTGGCAGCAAGGTTAACACTTTCTGCTGGTGCGGGTGATGCTACAGCACCGCTTCTGTCTTTAACGAGTATGTTTGTGATTTTATCAGACGACCTTTTGATCATGTTATTTTATATATCCGTCTTTAAACACTACAACGCAACATGTAGTGTTCTCAGGCTTCTCTGCTCTGGACATTGTCCCCAAGAAGCGGTGGTTTTAGTTATGAAAGACGGAAAGCCAAAACACAGAGAGAAGAAGGTTGTTTTTTTTTTATCCAGCTTAGTGTCGACATGGATACAACTTCAGGAATTTCAATTTCAACACAGCACTCGTAAGATTAACCATTTGTTATCTTATACAAAATTCATTGACTGCACTGTACTTCACTACTAATACTTGTGAAAATGGCCACAGGATAAAACAACTTCACTAAAGAATGGAAAAACCAAGGTGAAAAAGATGCTCAGGCTCGACTTGTCTTTACATGTCTTTCTTGACACACAACTGATTGAGACACAGCTACGGCTTCTAAGAGTTTTTACTGATTAATTACAGACTTATCGATGATTCCACACAACATTAATCCAACGTATGGATTTTCCCATTGGGAGCTGTATGGCAGAATGAGCTCATAAGATGAAGGGAAGCGAGGGGTAGAGATGGGCTGTTTGTTTGAGCGATGGTAGCATCAAGTGGCGGGGACTTCTCCCCGAGGAGACATTGCCCATCTACTCTCTTTGCTTCACGTCACCCCGTAGAGATGGGAAGCACTCCGATGGTGGGGGGGGGTCAGTGTGGAGACTCCACGACACTTTTGCACAGGAACAAAGATGGTCGACACAGCGACGCTGGCACACAAAAGGGTCATCTGCAAACATGCGCACACACTCACACTCACACACCACCATAGCTGACTGCATGAGTGTGCGCTACAGGTACAGCACCGGCCGCTGAAGGACACGGCACGTGTAATTGTATGGCTCTGTGGTCGATGGCTCCATTAACGCTCCAAGGTGCCGAGCGAGAGCGAGACAGGGAGAGCACATGGACTCGTGGCCACACACCATCCCTCTTCCACGTCGGCTGGCGAGACAAATGCCTTGCAGCCGGCCGCCAAGTATAGAACATGAAACACATGATGAAACATGCAATTAAGAGCTTCAGTGCTGGTGAGGAGCAGCGTGGAGAGACCGCTGGTTACATATTTCCTCACTGATTAATGGAGGAGCACCAGGAAGGGCGGGGGTTAGCAAACCCGCCAGGAGTGTTGGGTAACGAGGCGCGGTGGCAGATTTATGTCCCCCAGACCCCCTCCCCCCGATCTTATGTGCCCATGACAAAGTGCCCCCTAGACCCCTATCCCATCTCCTTGAAATGTCATTACATGTTCGCGTATAGCAGGCTAGCAGAGATGGAATGAAGATGGGCATTAATGCTAATGAGAATTGAGCTTTAGCCTTTTGTCTCATGTCCCAATGGCTCTTTCCATCTTTCCCTCGCTCCTGGTCCACATCCCTATCCCATACCTCTCCCTCTCTCACCTGTCCAAACTAATTCTCTTTTCTTTACCTTCCCAGCACCGATCCACCATACCTCACAGCCTTTGACAACCCATTGCACCCTCTACTCGAGCACCTTGATGATCCACTTCTTTTTTTTTTCTTCGGCCAGTCTCATATTTCATTATTCCTCGTCTCCATGGTCTCCCATTCCATCTGTCCCCCTACTGTGTGTGTGTGTGTGTGTGTGTGTGAGAGAGATTTACCTTCAGTCTGTCATTGGGCAGGGCCTGGGCTCCTTTCATGATGACCTCTTGAACCCTCTCAACTGACAAGTCACTTCCAGCCTGCTCCAGACGCTGACTAAAGAAGCCGATCACCTGAAGGTCACGCAAGAGGAAACAACCAATCACAATCCAGGACCTAAATTTGCCTAAATAAGCTCACTCGCTTTCATGCCGAGTGTTAGATGAGAAGATCGGTACCACTCTCAAATTATGTATAATTGACTAATTTTGTTTTATATGCACTATAAGAACGCTTTCTGTGATCTTCCGTCATATTTGGCAACAGTTTATTGTTCCACTGTAAAATATCTTTACTCAAACACGTCTTTATCACATACATTTTGGGTGCATTCTGTCTTTATGTAAGAAAACAAACCATTTTGGCTGATATAGTATCATATTGCTACTATTCTTAAGTGTCAATGTCAGCACTGGCTTCCAAAATCCAGTAACGGTCGGATCCCGTTCCTGTTTTAAATAAACAGGATCTCACGTCGTCTTGATGTCATTGAGGTTAAATATCAACTCCCAGTTCTGTCACGAAGCTCTTTGACTCTTCTAATCCTGCTGTTTGGAGCTGTCACATTGATATTACATGATGACACTGGGTGCAATATGGATACATAAGTTAGAACTGCCTGGCTACATATAGACGGCTTCATCATGCTGCAAACAAAAAAACACTGGTGAATGTTACAACCAGCTAACATTACATGTTGTTAACAGCAAAACAAGCTAGCTTCGAGTTGAGACTACTTTTCATTACTTTTGCATCAACAGCCAACAAGACATTCATGGGTTGTCGTGTTCCCTAGCAACAGTAAGCTGCTCCAAAAATGTGTCTATACTATGCAGGGAAACAGAGCTACTTATAGTATAATTTATATACCAATTATATAATACTGATAGAGAATCTCTGAATATAAGTGGACAAGGTTGATGAAACGGCTATAAAACTGCATGATTATGCTTTAGAGAGGGGAAACCTGCACAAATTGAAAGTGTTACAAACATAGGCTGGGCTAATATGCCTGCAGGCTACATACTCAGAAAAGACATACATACAGTATTTCAGATTATATATTTACCATAAGGGTATGAGCATGTTTCATCCGACTTACAACAAGCCCTTCACTGGGGCTCAAATTATCTGATGCCTTCTGGGTTTAAGCACAAACACGAGATCAAGGAAACTTCGTTTCCTCTGCTGCACTAGATTCTTCCCTGCAGAAATGTTTGATATTTGATCATTAAAAGAACTCTTGGTATTACTGATTATTTCTAATGCTCTTTGTTTTTGGTCAAATGAACAGTGAAAAATGCATCTAAAGGCAATGTTTTCTTTGCTCACGTTTTGTGGTTCCTCATTCAAACATACCAGATCCGACATGAGCACTGTGTGTGTGTGTGTGTCTATAACTCTCTGATACTAATCTCTTCATTAACTCTGAAGGCCTCTCATATGGGGTAAATTTAAAGGAGCAAAGCAGCTTCTCACCCTGAATCTCATGCAAACACACACACACAGATTTGCAAGCACAGGGAAGGCTTCGTAGAATAGCCTTAGGGAGACTGACTTAACTGAGGCCTTCTAGATAGCATGCTCCCCCTCATATTTATGGATAACCGCAAAGCCCATGGCAATGCATGCAGCAACCCCCAGCCCTCACATGTACACACTCGTACACGCCAGAGCTTCCTTTCCTCTTCTATATGACTAACACAGCTATGAATGACAGCTTTCTCTCACTCTGTTCCTTTCTTTCTTACACACCAAACACTCTCAATGAGTATTTGGCACAGAGCCTCTCCACACAAGGGGACTGATTAATTCATCAATACTACTTAAGCTCACGGAGCTCTCAGCATGCCATACAGTCCAAATGCACACTATGTTAATGCAGTTTGCATATGTGCTAGCGCTGCATGGCCTTGTGAAACTTTCCTTCTAGACGGGGAGCGGGAAAAAACGGTATAACCTTGATCTATGGAATAATTACCACAAATCAGCTAACAGCATGAGGTAAAGCGCTCCAGGGTTCAAGCGTCGCTTTATTAAATTCTGATATTTGGGTGACATTCAGGAAAAAAGCGGACTGACCGTGTCCAGGTTCTGCATGATGTCTTGGAAGGATGGGTGCGTCCTGAACTGCTCGAAGAGCTCCCTCTTGTAGAGCAGCGCGTACACCAGGTTGGGGTTGTGGTGTAGAGAGCTGCACAAGCAAGAGTTGATGATTTCCAGCATCATGCGGATCACCTCCTCAATCACATTCAGGTCCTGGGCCTGGGGGAGAGGGAGGATGCAAAGGTTAATTGGTTTCCCACTACACTGGTTTCACTTATAATGGTGTTTTTAAATGATTGCTTCCTGATAGGTTGATCAGCAGGGGGGGAACAGAGAGGTGGAAGAAAGGATGGATGGAAGGAAGGACGGAGGAAGATGAAAGATGTTACCAAGTTGTCAGGCAAGGTCTTAGTGAGGGACAGGTAGGTGACTTTGTAAGCCACAGATCATGTCATGTCACAGTATGCTTCCTGTTGGGGCAAAGGCAACTGTCACTAGTGACAGGTGACGGTATGGGAAGAAAAGGGTGTGGGAGCGATGCAGAGATGGATGAAGGTTGGTCGAGTGGCTGACATGATGAGTTATGTACAAAGTTCTTCACACAAAGTCAAATCACAATACAAAGCAATGAAGTTCAGAAATACAGATACTGAGCGGAGAAAACAACACACCACAGAGCTGTAAAATGCAGCAACTTGTATGTGTGAGTGTGAATTAAAAGGTATGTTAAAGAAACAGTTTGTAATTTTGGGAAATACATATTTGCTTTCTGAAAAGATCGACGATGGACGTCCACTTCTGAGACGTCTTTGAAGCTAAAGTGAAAAGAGTAGTTTATTAGGTCCACTTTTAGAGTTCCAATTAAAGCAATCCAATAAATTTTATTCAGTGAACTCAGTTTTATTGACCCCGTCAAGCTTGTTGGTGCGACGAGACCTTTAACCTTTGTAGCTGTTGAAATTAACCTAAAGCCCTATATTACCACTTTAAGGAGTTTTGGCAGTTCCAAGAAGATCACGCTTGTCATCAATATGGAAATCGAAGAGGCAAGGTATTTTAAAATTTATCAGACCATCTGCTCTATTTGGGGTTTAACAACAGAGATTCTATCATACATTGTTCTTTAGTTACCGTGCTCACAACAATGTGCCTACACAGACAGACAGACAGACACCTTAATGACGAGATAAACATGGCATGTCCCATGGTGGCAAAGAAGGAAAACGGCAGAGAGACTGTGGGAAAAAGAATAACATTTAAAGAGATAAAAACCAGGCAGCAACAAATTGACGAATCGAGTTCAAGAGATGATATACAATTTCCCATTGTGTGACAACTGTGGGCACAGCGCTGCAAAATCTATCATGTACCGTTGGTATTATAGATAAGATCCTTAGTTGATGCAGCCAGGTTCCAAAGCAATCTAAAAATAAAAAAACAACGAATAGTACCATGCTTCATCTCAATGAAAACAAACACTGCTCGCAAAATGGACTTGAGGCACGATGTTTTGTGTGTTTTCATTTGCCAAACAGCAAAAAAACAAACAACAATTTTGTCCAATTTATTGCAAGGATATTTGAAAAAGTGTACCATTTGCTGCTTATAAGCTTTTTGCCTTGAGATATATACGACTCCATAAACCAGACATCTACGTCAGGAAGAACAGAGCGAAAAGGCCGACACAAGCTAAGAGGCAGTCGAGACAAAAATGCAGACTAAGAGAATGTAGGAGTCAAGAACATCCAAAGCAGCTTAGCTTAATGCGCTGGTGTTCTAATGAAGTAAGTCTAATGGTGGAGTGACCACAACTGTAACACACGGCAAAGATTCATTAACCCATTCCAGTGCCGATTCTGCTCTTGCCTGCCTGGCGACATTGCACCTTTGCCCTCAGCTGTGCCCACAAGAGGACATGATGCCTTCTCTCGACTATGACAAGACAAATATACGACTTACATACTGACCCATTGCTCTTCAGCTCCTACAAAAACTGCAGACTATACTAACAATCATGGACCGGGACTATTAAAAGATAACACTGGACACAAGAAAACAAGCAAAATATCATAACAGCAAGACTGAACCATTGGAAACATTGTAGGATTGCAAAACAAAGACATAACTTTATAAGCTTAAATGACCAGTTCAACCAGTTGGTCCCAAACCTTTAATTGCCATCTTTCCTTTAGAGTAAGCCTCACCTTAGACAGTACTCATCAGCAGCTTCCTCTGGGGTTACATCCTGCCTTATTTCAGGTTATTTTCACAAGAAAAGTGTATTCCCTCGGAAGTATTATAATTCCTGTAAAGTGCATTAGAATAAGATGCTGAGCAAGCCAGTTTAATCTTTAATGATTAGATATATAAATCAGTAAAGCTTTATTATGGAAAAAAAGCTGTCTTCCTCTGCACTAAGACACACACACACACACACACACACACACACACACACACACACACACACACA
>JAVQJL010021351.1:0-11984 GCA_036024295.1 Nannoperca obscura | reverse complement strand
CCTCAGTAGATGTGTGTATACACAATGAGCTCTTCAAACTATTTCATTTCATTCAGCAGGAAACAATGGATCCTAAGCAGTGCCATTCAATGCAGATCCCTTTATAAAAATAATGTGCAATTAACTGACCTTGTTTGCAGTTTGAAGCCTGAAGGATCAGCTGACTCCCTTCCATGCACCCATTGGTAAATTTCATACACGCCTTATTTAAGCTGCTACCATTATAATAATAAATGATTATTATTTAAGCCGGCCGACTCTTGCCGCTTTGCAAGCCGCCTCCACCCCAGCCCTCTTTTACATGCTCTGTCTGACTTAATCAGTGTCATGTATGTTGTCATGGAAGCTTGCTCTGTTACAAGGAAGCAAACCTGGAAGAGGAAAAGGCTTTGGGTGAGTTTATGATGGATTAACGGGCACCATCTTGGAGTTCATAATCCACGGCCAGCTGCCTGGAAACAGAATGGATGTGTGTGGGACAAAGAGCACATAATTGGCAGTTTTTCTGTCGGACTCTCCATCACATCGCCATTGTTTGTCCAGCATTTCATGAAACCCTTCTCAGCAGGCCAGCGTCCGCTCCCCCACGCTGCACCTGGCTCTCCCGTGTTATTATGTCTGGAGCTAGCAGCACAGTTGTCGTACATGCAGCAGAGGACGATAATAGCTACCGCCTTGTGTCAGCTTTCACGAGTCAACAGGAGTCTGCCACCTGTGAACACATTCTGCATTTTAAGTTCCTGTCTTCATTCAGCCTGGTGCTCGCTGTCCGGCTGCCTCTGCTTCCAGGGCTCTTTGCTGGTAAAGAACTCGTGCCTGCAGTCGCTGATAACGGCTCCGGGCCTTCAGGGAGGTCTGTCAGTCAAGATTACACCCTCACTTCCTCTTGTCCTCAAATCCTTCCTCTCTGCCAGAGAGGGAGATCCCACCACAGGGAAACCTGTGCTGTCTGAGCAGCACGGCCTCGTGAGAACTCAAACACACCTGGAGTGCAGGTACCAGGAGACGACATTAACTGACACATTTCATCTCATACATTTCAAATAAGTGGAAAGGATTGCTTGTTCATTTGGGATTTTCTGATTTAATGAAATATTAAAACAAACAAAATCACAGTTGTAGGACATATTTCTTCATGTCACACCAGAATCAATGGAGGTAAAAGGCACCGTAGAGGCACTCAGTGGAACGCAGATCAATTTCTCAGATATTTGATGTATTGTGTGTAAAAGTGAGTTTCTGAACACACCAAAGTTTAATTCATTCACGTAGCATCAAGACTCCCCTTAAACTCGTCTGAAGCTACATGAAGATTGGCAGAAGTGAATCTCTGAAGTCTGACCTGTTTCCTTACAAGATCTCACGACCTGAGTGAATATACTGTGCACACACAGGAGCACATGTCTTTATAGAGACATCTGTGAGCTGAAGCTGTATTTGTAGATGAGCTTTAAAAGCTTTTTTTAGCTTTAAACTTACGAGGGTTGTCTAGACGTGTGTGACATTCTGGAGGTGTTGATTTATTGTCTCTGCGGTGCTGCTGACACGTACAGTACAAGTGTCTTCAAACTGGACGCTGGACAGTTTAAATGTCCGTCTTGGTGTGTGTTCACTGGCGTAACTGCAGAGAGAGCAGTTCTTCTTCTCCCACACACTTCTGTTCTGGGTTCATGCCAATAAAGTTGCAAGTATTTGAGTCGAGTACACTGTGTATTTTTCTTTCCGGTGGATCGGGTGACGCTGAGGGCGAATGACTTTTGGGGGTGTTTCATAATAGAAGTCTGGCACTCAGCAGCTTGGTATGTGAAGTGCAGAGCAATGATCTAATCTATCCTCCATCATCTGAACCATCTGCACCAAACTGCAGGGGCATCAGTCCAAAACATGTAATATTGTTCCACATGACAACATTTGGACTTCATCCAAAGATACTGATCTGATTCTGATGTTCAGTCTCAACCCTTGGTGATCTCCAGGTGTCTTCTTCTTTCTGCACATGGAAACTATGGTATGTTGGTGAAAGATCGTGTTTACACTTTACAAAAATAGATCATTCATTTCAAGTTACGGGATGTGAGAAACAAAAGGGTGCTTTTATTCAAAAGAATGCATTTTTAATCACTCTTTCATTCTTACAGATGCTGCAGTGTTTGTAGTCTGGCTCTCAGACCTGTTCTGTGTTGTTGCAGGATCCAGACAGAAAAGTAACAGCAACTTACTGAGAAGAATAAGTGCACAGCTTGGAGAACCCAAACACACCCGGAGACGACATGCAGATTTACTGCAACCACGGGGATATGTTCCAGGTTTCTAGGTTTCTACTGAGCATGCTGGAGATGTCTGAGTGTCCCCAGAGATCCTCCAACAGCACATTAACATGGGTGACAGGTGCTGTGAGTAAAAGCCCACCTAACAGCATGGGGGGGGGGGGTTGCTGACTCAAACATAAAAGTTAACAACTGCTCACTTCACTTCACGACTTCTCATATAAATGTGAGCAGGGTGATCTGAGTGAAGTGGAGAGGCTGACGTCAGCTTGTGCTCACGCTGTGAACATCATCATATTTGTGTGTGAACGAGTGAATCTGAGTGTGTTTGTGTGCAGCTTTGTGTTTCTCCTGCCACGTCAGTCCTATATTTAGCCAGGAGGTCGCAGCCAAACTGCATGGGAGCCTGGAAGGAGGTCAGCCTGGTGACTCCGAGCCGGATGACAAGAACCGAACCGGCGGTAACGTCAGCGGAGGGAGACGGGGTCAGAGAGGGGCAGGAACTACAAGTCAGAGCACCCACACCTCAAAGCATTCTTAGCACGGTTTGTAACTCGTGTCTAGTTCCCTCAGTGAGCTTCAGCGTCACACGACCATCCCAGAAGTCACCCCAAGACCATAATATGTTGATTCATTTAAGGGAAATAATGCAAGACACTCCATCTACTTAGTATGCTGCATTCAGATGCTGTCGGAAATATCAGAACTATGACGTGAGCGTTCATAACTCATATGAAGATGAAGGTAAAAGGGCCATGCTGGTGGTCTGGCAGTCTAAGTATGTCCTGTATCGCATAACAGCACGTAACACTGCAACATCCTCAGTTCAAATTTAGCCGGGACCTTTGTTGCATGTCACAGCCGCCGTTCGCTCCTCGTTTCCCGCTGCTCTGCACAGTTTACCGTCTGATACAGATCCATCGTTGCTCCTTTCATGTTAGGATTCACTTACTTCCTTTATTACTAAGTAAACTGTAAACAGTGGCTCCAATCTGCGAGCTCACGGCCAATCACGATCGTTTCTCTAAGATGGGGCAACAAAGATGGCTGCCGCTGATGTGGAACGTTGTGAATCCTTCGTGGCAGTATTAAATGATCTGGATGGTTCATTTTCTCTAAAAGAAGAAGAAATACCTGCACTTAAAGATAAGAAAGTTGTGTTGTGCCTGTTAATAACGCCTCTTAGAAATCACAAATAAACTCATTTGCACTTGTGAATTCAGTCTGGAGATTAAATAATGAAATAAAACAAGATTACTGATCTTTACTTAAATAGATCGTTAAAAAGGCGCCTTCACGCAACACAAAGTCAATGGAGAGCGATGATTGGTTCTCCCCTCTGGTGTGGGCGGGACTTAATTGTGCTGTGTCTCTATTGGACCGTTTTGATGACGTGTTATTAGAGCTGTGATTATAGGCTGAAGTAATTATCATAAAGTTTTAGTTTCCGGACACGTTCTCTTCATTCACTGTTGTGTAGATTTCAGAACTACAGAAAATGAAAGTGATGTTCTGAGGACGCCTGTTTTATTATACTTACTTTAACACGTGTAACATTTCAAGTGTCAGATTCAGTGTCAGCAAAACGCCCCAAGAGGACGAATCAAATATGCAGCTGGTTAGTCATTTTCATCACGAGGTGTAAAGTGAGACGGTTCATAAAAGCAGCTGTGGAGGAGCGTGTGGAGAGTGCAGAGCAGGAACCAGAGAGAGGAAGCACATTAAACATTCATGTCCTGTTTAATAATAAAATGAAGTCATTCAAACTCAATCGCTTCAGTTCAAAACAAAAAAGAAAGAGAAAAGTTGCAGCGACGGTTCACCTTCCATTCAGGCACACGGGAGCACTTTGTTCTAACATGAAACATCCCAGAGAAACAGTGAAGGCTCCCTCAGCTCCACTGTTCATCTTTACAAGGTTATAGTTGCATCAAACTGTTTCCCAACGCGTAGCACCTACCCTTAAACTTCATTTAACACATCACATATGTATACACACACTCGTGTTACCATGTCTCTTATTCGATGTGAAGTCTGATCATTCATTATCGTCTCGTGACCAGACACGAATGGATGATTCAGATCTCTACAAAGTGAATGTGCAGGTGGCGTGTTTCTAATGAAGGTCTTCATCTGTGTTAATGGATGAACAGCAGAACAACAACAAGGCATCAGACTGCAGACAGGCAGGCAGGCAGGCAGACAGGCAGGCAGGCAGACAGACAGGCAGACAGGCAGTCAGGCAGGCAGGCAGGCAGTCAGGCAGGCAGGCAGGCAGTCAGGCAGGCAGGCAGACAGACAGACAGACAGACAGACAGACAGGCAGGCAGTCAGGCAGACAGGCAGGCAGACAGACGTCAAACTGCTTTTTATTCTTTAACAAGTTCAACAAGATCAGGGGTCAGAAAACTCTTTCTGTTCGTTCAGTTTTTTGTTGTTTTAAGGGTGTTGATGATCGTCTTGTTACCTGAGCAGGTAACTGTGTGTGTGTGTGTGTGTGTGTGTATATATATGTATATATATATATATATATATATATATGCATGCAAGCAAGCATGAGCTTTCCCAGAATGGCCAGACACACATAAAAAATTTAGAAAATGTAAAACTTTGAAAAAATCAAGGTGAGTTAGTTTCAACTCCCAGCATTAATAATAAATGTACTCTTTAAATAAGAGCAGATGAATTTACTGGTCATTTCTTTATTTATCATTAACTTGTTAGCACACAGGTTAGCACAGACTTGTAAAAGTGTGTCTTTGTTAAAGTTTTGTTTGACAGTGAGAATCATTATTTCAAGTTCTCATGTATAGAATGAACTAAACAGTAAACTGCCTCCAAACCCTGCAGGATGATCAGTAAGACAACGCAGAAGTGTTTCCCAACCACAAGACTTACTGAGAAACAATGATTAAAACGTGTTAAACTAAACGAGAAGATTGTAATGACAGGACAGACAGGTAGGTGTTGTGCATGGGACATCCCGTCACTCTCCCATAAACATGCTCTCAGTGCTGAGAGAAACATCCTCAGGGTAAAGTGCAAACGCCACCTCCGGGCCACTAGCTGCTGCTGTCCTTCCGAGGGAGACACCTCTGCCAGGGGCTGTAGGGCAGCGCCAGCAGCAGGAAGAGGATCCCACCCACGATGAGGACACCCCCCGCGCAGCCGACGCACGACACCGACCAGGAGAGCTCGTGGTGGAGAGGAACCGTGTGGTCGCTGGCCAGGAAGGCCAGGACGGACTGGTGGAAAACCATCAGAGACAGCAGCACCATGACTCCTGTGGACGAGACAGTCTCAGGCGTTCACAATCAACTGAGTAGCTTCCAATACACATAATCAATGTATCTGCTGCCTCTACTGACCGGACAGGATGAAGCAGACGGACGCTGGCTTCAGGAAGAATATGATCTCTTTACTGATAGACATGGTGATGCATATGGACCCCATCACCATCAGGAACAGGCTGAACAGAGCCAACATGGCCGCCGCCACGTTCAGATCTGCACGGGGAGGAAGGACAGTGCTGTCATCAATAGGAACAGCTGCTGTGTCGAGAGCCGGATCAGGAGATCAATCATAGGTTCATGTGCAGAAGAGATATTATTGTAGGTGTGATGGTTTTCAGTCATTGAATGTTACTTAGTACGTTTTTGTATTCGTACTTTACTTCAAAATGTCCATTTTATACGTCTTTATACTTCCAGTACATCTCAGAGGTAAATGTGTTATACTTTTATCTGAAACTTAATTCACTACTTGCTTTAAACATTTATTCATCAGAACATCAAACCAGATTTAGTTGCATAGTAAGTTTGCACATACAAGGAATTTGTTTTGGTGCCAACAAGAGCAGATACACACAGAAAGAATGAAATAAAGCCACTAAATAGAAACATTTACAATAATAATAATCATTTATGATAAGTGATAACCATGTATCTCCAGATTTCTGATAAACTGAAGGATTAAATCTTCATTTATGGCTTCTTCTTAATGCAGCAGTGATATAATCCAACAGGAAGAGTTCATGTGAAATGAGTTCTTTTACTTTAAGTACATTTACTACTCACATGATATTTACCTGAATGCTGGACTTGTCTTTGAACGGACTATTTTCACAGTGTGCGTATGAAAACTTTTGTTAAGTAACGGGTCTGAATACTTTAATCGTTTAAACGATGAAGGACATTTGGGATCAGTTGTACTTCACTATTCATTAAATCTCTACACGGAGTCCTACAGCGTGACAGTGGTTCACGTGTGATCTTCACACGTCACGGAGCTGCCAGTGGATGGAGAGGTTAGTCGGCAGCTCGGAGACACTTGAACGCATCAGATTTCAAACACTAACAGAGCAGACAATGGCCAACCTGAGGGGAGAGAGACGGCAGACAGAGCACTGCAGAAGAGAGAAAGAGTGGAGGAAGAAGAGGAGGAGGGGGATGAAGAGAGGCCGCCCAGGTGTGTGACTCACTCTTCCGCGTTGTCTTCTGGAACAGCACGGCGTTTTCCCCCGTGGTGAAAAACTTGAAGTAGGTGCAGTTTGCTTCTGCAGGAGGAAAACAAACAGGCAGTGTGACTGAATCCGACCCTGACGCTCAGCAACATCTTACTGAAATCTCTTTCAATTATCCTCCATCAAACATCATCAGCTGTGAGCGTCAGTGACAATCCGAGGCTTCCTGCACAATCAGCACTCTGCAGCCCGGGGATGTGTTACAGTGATTAGAGGTCGGCCGTCAAAATAGAAAGTGACACCTCGGTCTGTTCACATCACTCCTGGTTTAGTGTGATTCTGCATCCACATCCCTTCACTGAACACCTCCATCCATTAAGAAGATGTTGTTCATGTTGCAGGAAGTGTTGTTCTTGTATTACACAGCTTACATGATTAACTGGTGTCAAACTCACTGAAGTCAGCACAGTGCTGTGACTCCATACATGTAGATCCATCAGCGTGTTTATAAAGCACCAACAGTGATGTGTAATGTGAAAGGCTGCCTTGTTAGCAGAGTGAGTTTGGAGACACCAGGACAGTTAATCTGAAAATCAATCACACCATCAATCACAACAATCCTTTCTGAAGCCGGTGATCAGCTCCTGGTGGACTGTATTTCACTTTCTATGTGAGTCGTTCTTTTAAAAAGTGGAGCTCATGCCGGTGAGTCACAGAAAGAGGGCAGCGATACTGCAAACAGCTCTAATAATGTCTTTCTACACTTGGTACCGTGCCATTTTCTTTTTTTGTCAATGTAAATAGTGCTTTGTCTGTCTGTTTGGGGGGGGTTCTGTTGCCCAAAACCCACCTGACCCAAGAGCCACTCGTGGACTCAGACGATGTAACGGGGACTCAGGCAGTTAGTCATCCAGACAGACATCAAACTTCCCCAGACAGTCGGATACATCGCTCACTCGTGTTAACTCAATCCTTCAACCTGAGCTGTCCAACAGTCTGACAACCAGTCACACACACACACACACACACACACACACACACACACACACGGGGAGTGAAGCTTTGAGTCACCTCCGGGCAGTTCAGCAGGTCCACAGCTCTCTCTCTCTGGGTCGATGTCAGCCACCCACAAGGTCTTGGTGCAGCCCTTCCACAGGCCGTAGTGAGCCGTCAGACACGTCTGCAGACCCGAGATCAGACACAAGATCAGCAGTAATATTCCTTTTTCCATCCATCACAGGGTTTAGACACCAAACTTTGATTTATCGCTAACAGGAAATTGCTGCTTAGTCGTAGAACACATCCCTGGGCAGGTTAATAATATCTGAGACTCCCTGAATGTGTCTGCGTGTCATGAGTTTGAGTTTATTGCTTTATCTTAGTGTTTCACCTGGTTGCTGTAGAAACTCTTGGGAGGTGCCAGCTCCACCCAGAACTCCGTCCCCATCCCAAGGACTGTCAGGACTACACCCACGATGGCCACGAAGAATGCCAACTTGATCTGGTGACACAACACAAAAGCATTTCACTGTCAAATAGTGAATAATATCAAATAATAAGGAAATAATATCAAATAGTGACTCTCTCTCTCTCTCTCTCTCTGTGTTGTGACTTGTTTTTGGTCGTATAACTTAGTGCACTCAGCTAACAAGTTAGCCGTGGCGCTAAAGTAGCATGAATGACTGCATGAAGGACTGGAGGAGATGTATATATATATAGATAGATATATAATGTTCCTATCCAGATGATAACTGTCAGCACAGAAATAGAACCATGACAATAACATCAAGTTACACACAACTTCAACTCCAGATTTTCTTTAAGTCTGCAAATCTGCAATAACCCCCGAATCAAAGTGTGCTAATGTTAAAAACACCAGCTGGAGAAGTCTGCAAGTAGAAAAACAACATCACCAAGACATGTAAAGAGTTTACACGCACAGCTTTTTATTCTTTTCAGATTTCATGTATAAACGTTAGATGAATTTATTCCTCGTATACGATTTAGCACACGGTTACAAGGATCCTGCTCGTGACGTCATTTAATATCTGTGAGAGCTTGTGGGTGGACGTCAGCCCTGCGCTGTAATGTGCTGTCTGACAGAACAAGAGAGCCAGGTAATTAAGATGTATGCTGGTACTACAGGGAAAGAACAGCCTCTGCATGTGGCTCTTAATGTCTTGGACAGATGAAACATCAACCCTCTGAGGAGCAGCAGAGACGTGTGGGCGGGTGAGGACTTCAGCCTCTGTGTGAAGAGTGAGGACTTTATTTTTGTCTGGTCTTGACTTCTTTGTTTACACTTTGAGACAGACGAGAAAGACGGGGGATGACGTGCAGACAGGCTTCATATGTGCTGGGCTCTCCAACAGGTGAGCTACCTTTTTAGGTAAGAATGAGGTTTAGAGTTTGGGGATACAGAATTAATAATGTCATGTTGGTCTGCTAAACAACTTGTGTACGTTGATGTCAGAAAGTGGAGAAACTGAAGAGCCTGAAATCTCTGTTTGCTAACACCTGCAGGTTCCTGCCGTGGTTACGTGACATTTGATCTCCTTAGAACATTTCTAACATCAGAAACAGAGTGTTTCCGAGGTAGAAGATCACACAACCACACAGTATGAAACAGTCACCTTCCCTTCCTGGGCCTCACTCATGGCGTGTCCTGCTGATGTCACCCTGCGGCGCTTGCCCCCCCCGAATGTGCCACGTCCAGTCATCAGGTTGGCCAGGCCTCCCGGGGCTCCTCCCCCAGGTGCAGCTCCTCCCACCGTCCCTGCCGCCGCCGGACCCACCGTGCGACCCTCCTCATCGGTCACCAGGAAGGTAGACCACATGTCGTGTGAAAAAGAAAACCGCTAAGACAGCCGGGAGGGATTCAGGTCGGCAGGCAGCCGAGCTTCCTCTGAGCTTTGCCCTCGACAGGTGGTAAATTTCTTTTTTTGTAACAGAAAAAGTGAAGGGAAGCAACACAGGAAAAGTGTTGTGTATTCTCAGTTTGTGCCCATGAAGAAAAAGTTTAACAATGTCATGAGACAGAAAAAGACTGTAGTAAGAACTAACCGCCAAAAGAAGTGATAGAAGAAAAAGTTAAACTCTTGGTAGCAGAAACAAAAAAGATCGTCAGCAGGAAAAGGCAGGAATCAGCCTCCTCTTGAGGAAAAGCCTGAGAAACAAAGGTGGCTTTGACAACTGATGCAAAACTGATAAATGGATCATCGTGGAAAAAGTCATAGAAGATATGTGTAGAAAAGTGCAGCAACTGAGAGTCTAGAGGTAGAAGTTGGGATGAAGTGAAGCTTCCTGGAGATGGAAGGAGAAAAGAAAGGAGACAGTAAAAGTAACTGTGTGTGTGTGTGTGTGTGTGTGTGTGTGTGTGTGTGTGTGCACATTATCTGCTGATAACAGAACTTCACAGCAGTGATGCAGGCGTGGAAATGGCTGCATGTTGCACATTTCATGGTACAGAAATAAACCAAGAAAGAGAACATGCATGCTGGTAAACAGAGCACATGCACTGTTGATGCTAGCAGTGTGAGCAGCGTGCTATTAAAAGCATTACATGCAAATTGCTACCGGGTGCAAACGAGGTCTTCTAGGATCATAAATGTAGAAGAAAACCAGAACTGTAATGAATCCAAGTAACTTAAGAGTAAAAGCATAATTGTGCAAACGAGTCAAATCTACTTTATGTATTATCCAGAATTCAGAAGCTTCTCGTATAATGATCTCCTTTTTTTTATTAGGACAGAAAAGCAACATAAAAGCACTTAGCATAGTGAAATCATAATCACTTATCTATTCTGAGATGCTATGTGACAGCAAACGCATAGAAAAAAGGCTTGGCATACTGAAATGTTAACCTGCGATCTATTCTGAGACGCTTAGTGGAACCTCAGCAGCACAAGAGAAGAAACCATCATGTTGGAGCCATGACCAATGATCATGGCGGAGGAGTCGGTAAACTGCTTCTTGAGCCCTTTCTGTCTGTGGTGGTGAATGAAGCAGCTGTCCTGCCGTCCTCCACCAGGATTGCGGCGACAACAGACGTGACATGCAGCCCTCCCTCTTGTTAGCAAAAATGAAAGACATCCTCTGGGGAGAACACGTAACTTTACTTTCCCACCGGCGCCTGTCCTGTTAGCAAGCTAACAAGCTGCAGAGTTCAGACAAAAATACAAAAACTGCAAATCAAACTTCATCTTCACTTCCTGTTGTTACTTCAAACACTCGACACTGCTGTTTAGATACAGATCCTCATCACGAGAATCCTCAGGTGTCACGAGTATCTATCAAATATGTGTTTATGCTGCAGCAGCACACCGTGTACAGAAACATTTCAGAGCACACGGATTGTTAAATATAAACTAGGTGCTTCATGCACAGTGTATTATACACAGAACCTGTAAAAGAAACTACCAAACATCAGTTTTAGGAACAAAAAGGAACTATTTGGCAAATTTAAGCATATAAAAACATATAAACGTCTATGTAAATACTCATTATTCCAGAAGAAGAAAGATAAAAAGTCGTGCATCAGACACAGGAATCAAACCTGCAACCTTTCTGTTACATGACAACAGACATGTAACATGTCATGAACTCTGCGACGCCGCTCTTTTTCTCCATTTGTCACTACAGGTTTATTTTGTAGTAAATGGATTTCTGTTGATTCCAACAATAAACAAATAAACGTAAAAAGTTAGATTGAAAAGCAGCAACAAAACAGCATTCACATCAGCCATACACAACCATTCAACCTGTTAGAGTATGAAATGAAGTCAACTTGGCTGTTTGCTTACTCATCAAGACTGAGCGCGGCGCTCCTTATACGGCACCAGGCTGGAAGAGCAGCCCTGAAGCACGAGGAAGACGCTCATGACTGCAGCTGCGACCGGAGACAAACCTCCACAAGTTCCTTCTCCTCAACAGTCTTTCTCACCAGCGTCCAGAAGAAGCCCACAGGCAGCAAACTGGGCTCCATAAACACTCTGTGCAGGCAGGCGTTCACCCCCACCAGCCTCCCCCACCCCCAAAACAGCCAGAAAGAATCATGCTGGCATTCGACACATTAGTTTTATTCTCTCTCTTTAACACGTGCAGCGCGCCTGCTTCACAAACATCACAACAATGAGATTAACAAGTTGCTGACCTGGTTTGTGTGTGTGTGTGTGCTGCTGCCCGGAGTGACGGAGGGCGAGGCGAGGCGAGGGAGTGAGCGAGGGGGGAGAGAGAGAGAGAGAGAGAGAGAGAGA
>JAVQJL010021350.1:0-45855 GCA_036024295.1 Nannoperca obscura | reverse complement strand
ATGTGACTGGGGGGAGTGGATTCATTTAGGCTAACATATTCATCATGACACAGCCAGGTTTCAGTAAGGCAGAATATATCGATATCATTATCTGATATCAGTTCGTTTACTAGAACAGCCCTGCCAGGCTCTGCTGAATGATGCTCGGCGTGGGCCAGAGTCTGCAGGCTCTGAGACGGCGAAAGGTCCCTCGAGTGGCCTGTTTGTCTAACAAAGTGCTTTTCCTGCCATTTCTCTGGGTTTGTTTACTGCCCCCCCCCCCCGAGTCACAACAGCAGCCTGTTGGCGCTGATCCTCCACCGTGTGTGCTGCGGTGGGGGGGTGGGGGGCGAGGCCTGACGTACGTGTACAGATGCATTATGTCCCCGGTTACACTGCGGAAAACTAAGCTGTTGTCTCTTTTAAAAGCTACTTACTCCTAAAAGAAGAAATGCTGTTCCTCTGGTCTTCGACAGGCGCGTCTGCATTAGTGATCCTGACAACAAACCTCTTCCTATGAATCATTTATTACCTTCCACCTGTTCGTGCCCGTGAACAACACGAGCATTTGAACTCGACTGCTGGAATCAACCCGGAGACGACGAGGCTGAGAATAAAAAAAGCGTCCTGAAAGTAAACCATGATTTATAAACGTGAAAAAGTGTAGTCAGAAAAAGGAAATGAGCTCAGGCCCAGTTGCACGTTGAAGGCGGTGCTCGTCCTCACCTACTTCATTCTTCTTGCACTGGGTTTTACAGTCATGCACTCAGCATTGCTTCTTGTGTGAGCCTCGTACCCAGATAGGATGCTGATGAAATTCCACGGTAACACACCGGCTTCCTGAATCCCGTGCAGGTGCTCAGTTTTAGGGCAACTGTAATAGAAATGTCAGCGGTAGTTATTTGAAATATGCAGGAACATTGACCATTCAGGAGTGTTGATTTCCACAGCAATGGGAAGTGACTAAAAGGAAGTTCTATTCACTCCACTTCTATGCAAACTGTGACTCGTGTATGTGGAAGGTGCACACTCATGACTCCAGTGTAATCTTTCTGTAGATCAACGTTTGGGCACTTCTTCTTCAGAATAAAAATCTTAATCATCTGCAGGACATATATACTGTATTGTGTTTAGGACTTGGGTTTAAATATCACAGGGAAATCAAGATAAACACAGAAATAGACTCCATAGAAAGGACTCCAATGTCCACAGTCTAAGAGCCAGCAAATACAAAATAGATAATCATCTAGATGCTTACATTCAAATAATGTCTTCAAAAGAATATACAGTCAAAATATCTCCATGTTACCCATACATCTTATAAGGTTAAGCAGAAAAAGAGCCAAAAGATGGATGAGAAGATAAATACCACTCTCATATGTGGACAGTAAATATCCAGCTGGAGACGGGAGTCAATTAGCTGAGCTTAGCATAAAGACTGGAAACTGCAATTTTGGCTCCGTCCAAAGCTTAAACCCACCAGCACCTCTAAAGCTCCTCTGTCAAATCCAAATACATAACTAACATGTAACAATGACATAGTTTAGTTTGACAGCTGGGAGTTAAGTGCAGAGCTGTCTTTATGCTAACCTCAGCTAATCGACGCCGCAAAAGCTAATTAGCTCGTTTGCTCAAATGTCTTCAGTCTCACTGAATTCACAAAAACAGTATTGATTCCTGAAGAGGAACCATAAAACCTGCCCTTTTCCATAGCTAATGATAGTGTAATTAATCAATACAAAGTAAAGCTTTTCACCTCACTAGTGTAGGATGTCTACAACAGAAAACATCCCAGTCAAAAGAACATAAATTAATGCCACAGACAAAATATTAAAACCAAGTAGTAAAAAGATAATGATGTACTTTACTGTTGTCCTTGGGTAAATATATAAAGTGAACCCACATTGGAAAAGCTTAGAGGTAAAACGGGTCTGAAGGCTTCAAAGTCAGCTACCAACTCTTTTCCAGTGCAGTACATTAGTTTGTACATTAACTTTAGTTCATTTTTTTTAAATTCACTCTCTAGTGTTCACAATAAAAGACGTCACCCTGTCCATCGAGCCCAGCACTGATGTGCCTCGGGACACCAATGTGATTCTGAGATGCCAGGCCATCGTCAGCAGCTCGGGGCGGGAGGCCTTGAGTCGTGAGTACACCATATACAAGGACGGCAAAATAGTCTACACCAAGACCTCCAGCACCTCGGAGGATCTTCTGTACCCTCTGCCCTCTGCCCGAGTCTCCAACAGCGGCAAATATAAATGCAAGATAACCATTGAAGATAACCAGAAGACCAGCAAAGCAAAGAAACTCACAGTAACAGGTTGGTTTGTCTTTATGGATTCAGTATTATCTGTTGTGGTTTAAGACATTTAGGTTCGTTTGAGTGTGTTCGGGTCATTTTAATTTCAAAAGATACTAGAACAGTTTTTATATTAAGTTTAAGTTAAACATCTGTTGGCAGGATATTCCTAAAATGTTAAACATTTTAACGGAATCTGGTGGAGGAACAACTGAGATCCCTGAGATTTTCGACTTTTGGAGCCATAATAAATCCCACAGTTCATCAGAATTAAAACATCTTTGGTTCTTTTCAAGCTCTGCCGGATTAAATCTAAGCACATTTGTTGCATTTTTGCTTTCCAGGACTCTCAAAACCAGTTTTACATCTAGACAACAATGTGGTCAATGAAGGGGAGGAGCTAATGGCCAGGTGTACAGCACTGGGCGAAACGGGCTCCATCTTCTTCTACTTCTACGAGGACTCTGAAGAGATCCTGGAGAAGCAAGTCAGCTCCTACCAGGCGGAGGCCAAGCTTCGCATCAGCACCGTTGGCTTCCACAGAGTCCACTGTGCCTATACAGTCCTCCTAACTCCAGACTCCGTCAGGTCGGAGGACAGCAACACCTTCAATGTCTCAGTCGATGGTAAGTAGCGTTAAAGACATTTCTGCACTTTCCAAAGCACTGGACCCATCTCACGGTTTCTTCATTGATCTTGTCTCCTTAGAGCTACCAATCGCACCAGTTATGCAGATTTTCTCTCATGACAAGATTTATGAAGGAGACAATCTCAACATCTTGTGCACCGTCATCAACTCTACGCACAGCTCAGAAAAACCCTACCTGTTCCTGACCCAGGGGACCGAGCTTCTCAGCAGAGGAGACACCAAAGTCAACCACAGCATGGTGGCGCTGGCAAAGGACCCTGGGGAGTTCGAGTGCACGTTAAAGATGGGAAATGTAGAGAAAGTGGACAAAAAGATGATTTCAGTGACTGGTGAGTGGACAGAGGGAAGATGCACGCTGTACAGATAAACTACTGATATGTTTTTCACATTAAAAGTATTGATGATTATCTTCTTACGAAGGCTACCTATGGAGCCCCAAAACTGACAAAATACAGTTAAAGGTTATCAGATATATCAAAAACTGAAAACACCAATCAATAATATTGTTAGTTCAAAAATTACAATTTTGTGTAAAAAGAAATTTAACCCTTTATACTTGTCATTTTCCATCTAATCGGTTGGTTATTTTACTCTTCTATTTCTTTTTAAGTACCTAATTTAATACAAAGAATATTGTGGTGTCTTTAAAAAAGCCCCTCTAAAAACAAAACGAAAAAGTCATGAGAATAAAGAATGAGGTTAAATGTAATAGTTTTAATCTATTTTAACAACTGATTAGTGGCTACAGGAAAGGTTACTCTTGCCACATTTTAATTCATTAATTAACAGTATTATTGATATATTTTTTTATTTTCTTGATTTGTGTGATAATATTTTACTACATGTTGTCACTTTTGGTTTTCCATACATATCAGCATTTACACTGTTAAGTGATGTTAATGCAGACGATTAAATCTCTCCACAGAGCTGTTTTCAGTGCCCACTCTCACCATGTTTCCTGCTGAAGTCTTTCAAAAGGAAGAAATGAACCTAACCTGCAAAAGTGAGAGCTACGCTTCTGAAAGACTCCGTAAGGAGGAGTTGACTTACACTCTTGATCCACCCGAAAGCCCACTGATGCCCAAGAACCCTGGAGTATTTCATGGCAGGGCCCTGCAATATGATTTCAACTATACCTGCGTAGCTCAAGCCAGGGGGATCATGAAACACAGTAAAACCCTCACTGTGCGTCCCAAAGGTACGAACTTTAATGAACAGATTAACAGTGGATTTAATCCCCTGTCAGGCACGCACCTCATTACGTAAGTGTCGGCCCCATATCTGAGTGTTTTATGTAAAAGTCATGATGGTATGGCTTTCTAGTATTAACATTTATGTTAAACCTCCCGTATGGCACAAATGTGAATTGATTAAGGTGAAAGAATTAAAGTAAAGCCTGCAACAGCTCAAGCTTAGGGAAATGGTTCAACATTTTGGTAAAAACCCTGTTCACTCTCTTACATGAGAAGATTTGTTTGTGTACAATTTTAACCCAGAGCCAGGGCACAGTGGGATTAGCTTAGCATAAAGACTGGAAACAGGCAAACAGCTAGCCTGGTTCTGTCTGTAAAAAAACTCTTACAGAATCACTTAATATCACTAATTAATATAGTATATCTAACTTGTTTAATCCATACAAAACAATCATTTGTACCTTTAAGGGGGGGGGGGGGTTATGGAATTGCTAATGCAATGCTATATCTAGAATATGTAGTGATATAGGAGTGGTTTAGATCTTCTCACCTATCTGTGAGCAAAAAAGTAAATAAGCGTATTTCCCAGAATGTCAAATGTCTTAGAAATACATTTGACATTGTACAGTGGCTATAATCAGTATTTATATATTAGCAATGGATCAAATAAGTTTGTGTAATGTGAAAGGGGTCAGTCGTAGTTATGAGCCCAGAGAGAATTCACCTGAATCTGCAGCTCCCCTCAGGTATGTGGAGTGTTTTAGCACCTTTCAGGTCATTCTTCTCATTTCTAGACGTAGGGAAGCATTTCGCAGCTACAGAGACAGATCTCAAGGTAGTAGGGAGCATAAACAGAGCAGAGTGAATATTGGACGTTCACCTCGCAGCTTAAACACAACTCCAAATAAAAGTTCATGTTTACGTCCAAAACAGTTGGATGTTTCAAAAGGCAAAACTCTCTTTTACTGCAGGTTTAAGTGCCAAGTTAAGGTCTTAAATTCTATCATCTTGTCAGACATTATGAAATCGATAGAATAATGTATTTATCTAATGATAAATAATGACATTGATGAGAAAACTTTCAAAGAATGGGCTGTTTACAGTGTCGCTCACACTCACAATGGTCATTAATTAAGGCTTCCCAGGCAAAACCCTGGTGAACCTGTGAGAGTAGAAAACACTCTGCTTCCTTTAAATGACTGCAGTTTGTAGCTCAACGCTTCCTCTTGGCACTAGGTGTCATTAATTGTCAGTGTTGTGGTTCTTCTTCTGCATGAAGCCAGCTGGGTTACGGTTTTGATGTCTGAATATGGGTTTTGATTAGTCCTCAGCGAGTCGGCGTATTTTATTTTTCTCTTTCTCTTCTTCAGTTTCTGTCTCCATTCCAAAGATCTCGGTGATCGGCAGGGCAGTCCTAGGACAGCCCTTCAACATCCTCTGCCAGTCAGACACAGGCAGCCTGCCCATAAACTACACCCTGCTGAGGGATTATGACACACTGAGCACGACCACCGTCAAGCAGTTCTTTGAACAAGCTCTCTTCAGGGTCACCATCAGCAGACCTGATGAAATAAAAAAGTACATGTGCGAGGCAACGAATAGTCACAGGGAAGGGCAACTCAGTAACAGACTCGACGCTTCTGTCATAGGTAAATAAAACTCCAACAGTTTCACCTCAAGGTGCATTTAGCAGCTGTTCTGGAGCGTTTCACTCATATTACACGACCTTCCTCACCAAATGGAGTTTGGGAATGCCCACAGTTTCACTTTGCTGAGCACTTTAAAAACCTGCTTCAGCGTCCATTTAGTTGCTTTTCTGGTGCTTTATATGATGTTACATGATCATGTTTCTAAGGTCAAGATTGAATTTTGAAACCCAATTACTGACAACATAATTTTATTTATTCACATTTACCGTGCAAACATGAGAGTGGTATTGATCTTTTCATCTAACTCTACATAATAAAACAAATTTACCATTTATTTTAAAGTAATCATGACTGTAATGCGGGTGTCTGATTAATTTCTCGTTATATTTTAATGACACAATAAAATCTCAGCTTCTAATTGAGACAGTGCTGATTAATCTCACCTCTTTCCGCCACCTTTTCCTCTCCCAGTGCCTCTGACACTCCCGACTCTGACCGTCATCCCCGACTTACCGGAAATCTCTGAGGGAGATGATCTCTACCTCATATGTGGTGTTAAAGGCACACCGCCGATCACCTTTACGTGGTACCGTGTAGGCAACCCACAGCCTCTGTATACTATCACCTCCAACAATGAAAGCCACTACTACCAGGTCCCGCTGTTGTCCAAAGAGCACAGCGGCAGCTACTACTGCGAGGCTCTCAACCACGCCAACGTCATCAGCACAGAGCCGGTCAACATCGAGGGTGAGACTATGCACACTCCACACACCCCACCTACACAACAGGTCGTGGTATCACTCCCACAGAATTTACAGAGAGACTTTTTTGTGTCTTTTCGCTCTGCTTCTCTGGCTTCCCCTGTCACAACCTTCATCATCCTGTCCCATTTTCTTCGCTCCCCTTCTTTCCTCTTGTGTTTTAATTTATCACTGACTTCCCCTTCTGTCTGTCTCTCTCCCTCCCTCTCTCTCTCTCCCTCTCCATAGTGCGCCTGGCGCAGTGGAAGAAGGCAGTGATCGGGGGGTTCTGTCTGCTGGCGCTGTCGGTGTTGGTGGTGGTGGGTGTGCTGTGCTTCAGATCCAAGAGAGGTAGAGAGACGTACAGTCCTCCAGCAACTCAGGCCTCTTATATCTAACTGTGTATGAAAACCAACCTTCCTCCGCCTACGTCCTCCTGCTCTTCTTCTCACCTCTCCTCTCTTGTTGTAGGTAAAAGAGAAGCAGCTGCTGAATTGTCAGTGTGAGTTGGCTCGACTACTTGCTTCCTCTGAATGTGACAGATACTGTAGAAGTTAGTGTTTAGTGTAATTTAGCTTGCTTAGACGGCTGAGGGTCTCTGAGTGTTATGTTGCTGTTATTTAGAGCCTTTAAAGTGCCACACTGGTGGTTCTGCATGTTTGTACAATGGAACTTTTATGATTCATTTCCTCCCAGAGAGTAATCAGTGATACATTTCGGCGACTGGAAACTCTTGAGACGGGCGATACAGAGCATTTTGAGAGTAACGTTTTTTGTCACGTAATCTCCACTTGGTAATGCTTTTCCAAATGGAGACCTATTGAAAACTCCCAACTTCTGGTTTTGGAAGTTAAGTCACTTAATACTTCAAGAAACTACAAATTGACTTTCTTTGTATGGATTAAACAAATGAGATATAACGTGTTAATTAGTGAACAGCAGATGTGCTATCAGGCAACCTTTGTTAGCTGTTTCCCCCTTCTCTTGATTACAGCTTCATATTTAGCACACACAAGAAAGCAAAAAAGCATATTTTCCAAAATGTCAAACTATTTTTGTAAGGTAGATAATACGTAATTAATCCCTAAGGGAAATTGCTGTGTTGCAGCAGCCAATTCACATAAATCACCAAAGAATAAATGAAGTAGGTGAGAAACTAATTATAGTAAAAAATAAATTATATACAATAACTAAAACAGAAACAAAATTGGAAATGAAAGCTGAAAATACAGAGTAAAAGTAGGACCATGATTGTGTGTAATCTGAAGTGAATATACACTGTACGATGGTAGTGTCCAGTTCTTGTGCACACAGATAATGTGTATACTCATAGAGGTATATTATGTAGAATGAAAGTGCAGGTACCTCGTGCACTAGTGGCACCATTTGTTTTTTTTACATTGTTTGTATCTCGTGCACATGCACAAGGTCTCAGTGTGCACACACGAGGGCATGAGCAATGCTTTCACACTTTTTCACTAATCTGCGTTGGCAGTAATGCGCCGAGGAACGTCGCAATTCCCCAGGAAAAATACACGAACGAAGAAGATTGCAAGCCAGCAAACGTAGAGAACTAAACAAAACGTTGTTGGTTGTAGGCTACAACATGCAAAACCACCAGTTTGGTTAGTGACGTGCATTATTAGCTTGTATCAGAATTTAGTTTTCATGCTTTATAGATCATTTTGGCATTTAGTCGATTTTTTTATCTTGACCTCACTGCTGCCGGAGTTGACTTTATTTTCACCGTTTCTCAGAAAGCCTTCGAGCCCTAAATCAGATGACTCTTTAACAGTGAGTCTAACCCACGACACAGAGGTTTATAACGCAGCCACAGGTAGCTTGGTTTTACTATTCTCCTGTGTGTACCACTGACTGCATCAGTCATCATCTTAACAGCCATCAGTCCTTTCTCTTACCTCAGCGTTTTTCCTGTTGTAGCCACAGCAATCCATTTTCATCCCATGATCCATGTTCTAATATGCATGCAGGGCTCGTGCTGTGGTGACCGGGCTACCTTTGTTCATGTAACTGTCTGTTGCTTTCCAGCTCTAGATATCCTGTTTAAGTTTATCCCCATGCCCAGTGTATGTCTGAGCGTATTGTCTTCGTCTGTCTGACTTGTTTTGCATGTACATTGTGTTTGTGTCTAAGTATGCACGGCAGGAATAGTAGGATGTTGTTAGGATACAGTTTTTGTAAGAAGTGAGCTCTCCGAGGTACAAGCTCTGTTGTGCAGGAAGTAGCTGCTTAAGGGGTTCTATCATAGTACATGGGATAGGTTGTCAATTGTTACCAGCTGCTTAGTCCATTAAGCAGTCCATTATCATCTTCTTCCAGACGCAGCGCCACTCTATGATGGCACGGAGGGGAGAGTGACCAATGGGGCGCGAGATAGCATGGCATCGCTTCCCGCTGACATCAGCAACAGGAGCAGCTACAGTATCCCAGCCACAGTGTAGAGATGCCCCACAATGGGCGGGACTTGAATTCAATTTTTTTTTAATAAACTTTAAAAGAAAAGGAAGCTCTAAGAAAGGACTTTGAGAGCGACAATGCTGTTTGTGACGACAAGTGTTGTAGGATTTGGACACTTTCTTCACTGATGAGTTTTTTTAGTGAAAAGGAGGGGCGCGTTATGAACAAATATAAACCAGGACCCACTGCTCCCTCTCCCCTCCTCCTGCAATCTAGACGGCCTTTGATTTTATACTTAACATTACTGTCTTGTCCTTTGTTTCTTTGTTCGCCATGTCCGTGTGATTTTTGTCTAATGTGCATGTTTAAACGGGCTTGGTGACAGGTTGATTTGTATGTACAGTTTCATCACCATCACAGGAAATGTGTGTATATATTTTTGGTTGATCCTTTGACTGATTGGAAGAGACACGTGTAGAATAAAGACATTGGTTTTATTTAGAAGTGTGTCAGTACCATTCATTTTGCTCCAGCTATTGTATCTGAGGCTAAATTTCTATGCTAGAAACTTTTATACTTGGACAAATTCCAAAAACCTGTTTATTATTGTAATGCTTGCGTTAATCTTACCTTAAAGTGTGCGCTGGATGGTGCGACCATCCTGAGCACAGGTCAAGAAGACAAGCATGCCGACATAACATGAAGTTGATTCATTTCCTAAAAAGGAACGGACACCAGAGACCTCCTTGAAAAGTTGAAACAATAGAGTCTGCAAGAAACTTCCTATGTTGGCACAGAGCGAGGGGGAGGGGGCGTTGGGGAGGGTGGGCCTTATTTTGTTTCAGGTCGGGCAAGTTTGAATGCATGCAGCAGGCGGAGGAAATTAATCACATGAGCCATGCTTGAGCTTTGTGTGAGATTACATTACCAACTGGGAAGTTGCCAGAACTTATTGTGCAGCTGCTGCTGAATTAACAACCTATTGTGCACAAAGCAGCGGAAGATTTCTGTATGTACCAGATGGAGACTTGAAATCTGCTCTTTTGTTACTGCTTTTATTTTAAGAGTGATAAATCCTCCACTGAAGGCCAAATTGTAGAGATGTGCCACCAAACATGTCTCTCATCTCTACATTAGAATAGAAAGAACCGAATCTGGATATCTGCCTTATGGCCATGTAAAAAACATTGTGGGGAACACTTATTCAGTAGATGGAAAGACTGATAACACTCAATGTCACAGTATGACACTACAGCCATGTGGTGGTTTTCTTAGCTTAGCTTAGCATAAAGTCTGGGAAAGAGAAACTCTTTGCCTGGCTCGATCCAAGAGGTTGTTGAAGATAAGCTAACTGGTTGCAGACAGTCTTAAATTTGGTATCTTTCTTTTTATACAACTCTAAAGCAAGGAAGCAAATAAGTGTCTTTCCCTAAGTGGAGTTAATCCTTTATGAATTACTCACATCACCTAGATGTCGGGTGGTATTCATACATGTGGCTCTGAAATGTGTAGTTTTACTGCTGGTAACTTTTTACGGTATGTTCCTTTATTCTAATCGGTGCAGAATCTTTGCAAGTCTGGGTTTGGCAGCTGCCTCATGACCTGATGTCTGTCTTTCTGTGTTTCCCAGTGAGGGTGGACAGAGCTGCAGTCAGTGTTTGGAGCCAGAGACCACCTGAAGCAGGTGAGCTGGGCTTGTAATATGTACCATCATATTAATGCTTTTACTGAAAATGTCTTACAGTTCCATGAAAGCGTGTATATTTAACATAGGTGGACCTATTGAGAATTCAGAAGTTAACCTCAGAGAGCTTTAACGTGTCTTCCTTAAAGCGAGCCTGTGTAATCTTTGTCAAACAGCAGCCACTTTGGCAATACTTGACATTTCTGGGTTAATGGTAAATGCTAACATGTAGTGTAAAAGTTGCACAAGTAGAAAAGAGTCATAAAATCAGTGAACTAATTCAGTAATTACAGTTGGTAAACTTCTAAAGTAGATGAAGAAAGAAGAAACAATAAAACTGTATTTTCACAAAACAGTGCCAGCTCAAGGTCCACTTACTGGCTTTCCACTAGCTGTTATGATTTCATCCGTAGCTTTTTTAGGACTTCTCCTCCATATTAAGCATGAAGGGAAAGGCTAGTAAGCGGACCACATACTGTGATTGTTTTGGTAACTTCTTTTTCCAAGGTCAAGAATTAACTGTCATGTTGCTTGAGAAAACAGTACCCACATTCAAATACTATAAAGTCCTGCAGAGGGTTTAGTCCTATTGAGAGTTTTGTTCATGTGTTTGGCTGCAGCCAACGACGAGGAGAGCAGCATGGTGTCCAACGAGCCCGATGTGGAGTACACTGAGGTGGTGCATCCCCAGCCTGTAGATCCTGCCAGAGGTACAGGAACCATTCTGCACATTTTCTCCATCAATTCCAAACCTCCTCTCCAAAAAACGTTTTCTCTGCTTTGCCCACATTCCTTTGTAGTTGATAGTACAGGCCAGCACTTCCTGGGAGAGGCCTAATTACCCATAATTAACACATCTCCGAGATGCTGTAACTGCAGGGGTAACTGCTGGGATTTCCAGAACCCTTGCATACCTTATAAACAGGAAGGGTTGAGCTAATTGCCAGGCCTTCGTTGTTATGGTGCTGTGCTAAAGGCCCCGATGGGCCGGAGATGGCAGTTACAGAATGTGACACAACCCGCCTATTTTTAGATTTGTGATAATGATAGATCAAACAGACAGTATCTACTAAACGTTGTCTTTTGATGTTCAAGCAGGCTAATGTGTTGCTTTTTACATTAACAGTCCCACTGAGAAAAGGCACAGACACAGTGTACAGCGAGCTCCAAAACTCTCCACATGGTGAGTTTAACAGCTGCACTGCTGAATATTTTTATATTAACACTGGATTTAAAGACTTATCACCCAGCTCGGCAGTTCCCTTCAGCTCTGCAGAGTGTTTTAGCGTCTGTCAGCTCAATGTTTTTGTTCAGTCTCACCGCTCTCATCAGCCTTGTGTCCAGCCACTGCCAGCCAGTTCAGTGAAGGAGCTCTGACTACCTGCCAACAAAGTCAGCAACTAGCTGGTGTGTTGAGCAGCTAGATATTTTCTTATGAGTTGGTTGAAACCCAAACAGAGGTCAAAGGAGAGTGAAAATTGGACTGAAAAGCATTGGCGGTCAGAAATACGAAATGTTACTAACACGTTCGCTAAATCAACTCCTAATACATTGATGTTGTGTTTTCAGCTCGCTGCACTGCCCCCAAGTGGCAAAGAAATCAATGAATGCAGCTTTAAAACGTTTTACTGCAACCTGATGGTATTAGTGACAATTGTAGATGACACCAAATATAATTTCTAGGATGAGATTAAAGAAGGAAGGCCGGTTTACCCAGACCATTTCCTGTTACTGCTGGCAGCAACTTCCTGTTATCAGACAGACGCTGGATGTGTCTAACAAGCAGTCCATCGGAGTTCTAGTGTTTCCTGTTCGGCAGTGACCAATGAATCCTGAGTCGCTGAAAGAAGCATCTGTAAGAGTGAGAGGGAATATATTTTACCCATTGATTCAGACCTATTGGCTGAAACCATAAAGTCTAAGGCTGAAACAAAGGCCTCTGCAGGGGAGGAACAAGTGAATCAGCAAGCTCGGCCAATGTCAGCCAGTGGGTGAACAGGGTAACACGCCCAACACACACTGAACCTGTGATGCTTTTTCCTTTAGGTGCCGCTGACCATCATGACTATGTGAGTAATTAGAAGCACAATCGCACATTTTGTCCCTCTTTATTATTATTGTCATAATTCTTCTGTGCTTTCTTCTGTTTGCCTGTAACTTGAAAACGTTTTCACTACATATATCGTTCATTTACTGTATATGTAGTCATAATATATATGCCTAATGTTAAAATGTTTTTTGTGTTTAAAATAAAATATTAATAAATTGACATATTTAATTTGATATCCCTGAAAAAAATATTTTAAAGACACTTGATTTGTATCTTTTCCTTCAATTTAAGACGTGCAGTTTTTGAGTGATTTAGAACTTTTTGACCAAACCTAATTTTCATACATTTTACATAGAAAGCAGTGACAACATTTTCTTCTCCATTGACTTGAACAAAGACTTAAATAATGAGTTTTATAGTGTATTTTATGGTATGTTACTTGTATACTAAATGACTAAAACCAGGTTTCGCTGCATTGGCTGCCTCCTGGTCACAATGACCCTCTGCAGGCTGATAATCCAGAGCGAGAGGGAAACGCTCGTCAAAGTTTCCAGACAAGAACAAAGGCGTTTGGGCTGGGGCTTCCTTCCCTATCGCCTGCTCAGATCTGCGCTGCGAGCCAGTCAAATTACCTCCAAGCCCATCTCTGCCAGCGTACTGTCCCCCAGCATGCCCCGATCACTGCCGCTCCTCGCTGCTCTGTTTGTCCCTACATGGTGTTAGAGGCAGCTGAAGAGAGGAATTTGAAATAATAAGCTGAGGATGTGACATCATGATTTAAAACTGGTCGATTGTTTCATCGCTGTGTCTTCTTGATGATTGTTATGTCAGTAGACAACTTGTGTTGGGAGAAAAAGCAGAGCATCCTCCAGGGAAGTTATTCGGTTTTGCTCCAGTAAAAATGAGGATTAGCACTTAGGTAGTCAGGGAGATGGATGAAAACACAGATTCAAATCTGATTTGAACTCGTTGTTTTGCATACATATTACCAGAAGCCAAAAATGGTCGATCTTCTTAATCTTATCATGCAGTGATATTAAATCCTAGTCCTAGTACTTACCGACAGCACTGATGTGTGCTTTGGTCCTAACTGCTTTGTTTTTGTGTGCCAGTGTTTAAAGATCAGGATAATAAATGAATCAGCTGTGACAGTGTTTAATGGCTGTGCTTTGTGTGTCAGCAGGGTTCAGTAGAGTACGCTGAGCTCAACGGGGAGAAGCCTGAGATCAATCACTACCGTCCAGAGGTCAACAACTACCAGGACCTGCCAGTCCCGGTGGATTAATGATTAAAAGATTCTTCGCACATCGTTCCCACTCCGTCTCCTTTCCACACTTTTTTGTCATTCTGTGCATTCTGGGTTTCCATTCAGTGAAACAAATGACTGCTACAGTTAGATGTAAATATTTGTTCATCTGAATAAAAGCAAACCCTCACTTTGTTTGGTGGTGTGTATTTTCTCGTGTGATAACAGGCCACAATTCGCAGAAAATGACTCTGCTATCACCACCATGAGTAAAGTCATCTTTGTGATGTTAGTTCCTCAAAGTAACACAAGGGCTTCTTTGTCAACTAGTGACTAAATGATTTTCCATTTGCATTGGTGCAGAGTACAAGCACACTGGAAACAATCAAAGTAAGGTTAAATAGAAATATAGACATATCATTATGTACAGTGTATACAGTGCCTTTGTTGTGTGTAGCTAGCTCACCAGCAGGCCTGTTGCATGTGTACTGGGCTGATTGTATTTCCTGAGGTTACGTAGACATGCAGTATGTCACACTACTGTGATATGTTACACACATAAAAACAGTATGACAATGTAAAGTGGATAATATACAGATTAGAGTAGGTATATAGAAAGACAAAAGATTCAAATATTATGTACCACTTTGTAAATATGTCCGTATTTACATAAACACACAGACACATGTAATATACATATAATATAGTGTAGTTGAGTGTGTAATCACATGTGATAATGTTACATCTCATGATGATACATTTTTTCAAATCCATTTTTTGAAAAAATATAAATGTGTGCTCTTAATGGCCTCGGTGGCATTACATGCAATTATGTAATTTTAATCTTTTTTATGTACAGGGACTACAGATGAAAAATATCATCTTAGCTAACTGGCAAATTTACAGCAATGTTTATTGATGTTCACTGTATCTCTTAAATAAACCAATAAAAAATATCAAGGGAAATGTAGGAAACAACAAACTCAAGCTGAGTCAGTGGAAACTAACAGGGCAGGTGTGGAGGAAATGATTACATCAAAACGCCATTATGATGCCATGTAGTCATCGGCAGTGATACATTCAGCATTCAGATGTTAGCCTGGGATTCACTTCAGCTTTGTTCATTTAATGCGCACACACACACACACACTGATGTTATCATGTCATCACACATGATGGAAAAAACAACGGCCTGTCGATGAAATGAGCCAGATGTGGGAGAGTTTGTTGTTGTGTTGTTCATGTAGTAAGTGCATCAAAAAAACTTGTGCAACTTAAATATGATATAGTAATGTTTTATCCCAGTATTCACCACTAAGGGTCGCCATTGCACCAAGAGTCTACAGCTTTCTTCTTCCCCCTCACTTCACAGTTGTCTTGTGTTTGCTGGTGGCACATGGAGCCATTATGAGGCAGAACATGAAGTTCACTTGGATATGTTGGATAGAATCACTTCTTATGATATTACATGACCTTGGCAGAAATGAATACCAAAGGAAACGCTAAAGTAACAACAGGAAACGGAAAAGTGCAGCAGAACTTCTATTTGATGATTGTTTTTTAGTTTTTTATTAATTTTGGAGGCAGATCGTCCTTCAGTGATAGTGGGCAGTTCACCTTCCTTAATGTCATTCCTACTATGAATCATCTTCATGTGCTTATGTTGGTAATAAACTCCAGCATGTTTCATCAGCTCCTTGTTTATGAGACATGTCTGAAATGATTCATGTCTGATATATTGTGAAATTCTTTCACTAAATTACATCTAAAGAGCCAGATATTTCCCTCAGGAGATGGTGAAGAACAAAACTGAGCTAAAAGGATGGTAAATATTTGAATTACATTTAATAGGTGCCCAAAAATACAGATCCAAATGGATTCTAATGTTGCGCTGTGTCAGGTGGACGTGGTATCAGGCAAATGTTTTCCAGTACATTCACCAGAACAACTTTATAAAGTGGTAATATGTCTGTGTTTAAAGTAGGACACCTGAACACTGTACTTTATATTATATTTATATACAATTGTCTCTTTCTGTGTGTGTGTCTCTCTCTCTCTCTCTCTCTCTCTCTCTCTCTCTCAGACACACACACACACAAAAACACTGCTTTATACCAAGCTGTATTGTTATGGTAAAAAAAAGTAAAAAGCTGATGGGAAAAAATTCTCTCAACAAAGAAAGTTTGGTGGAAATGTTGCAAAAGGGTGATGTGGCAGCAATAGAGGAAGCAACTGTTGTCGTGTCACTGTTGTTTAAGGTCACTGAGCTAACAGAACATAAAGTAGAGGAAAGATATGCATCAGTAATGTACACTATTACATTCAGACTCTACATGATGTATTTGGTGACTAATAGCACTGCAGGGGCACTATGCACCTATTATACACTCTTAAAAAAAACATAATTTCAAACGTGTCTTAATGTCTAATTAGTGAAAACGCACTCCTCTGATACTTTCCAAGATGTATTCTTTTGAAACGATATGTTCTGAAAACAGATCATCTTACAGGAAAGGACTCATTGTTTGACATTGTAATGTTCTGTCTAAAGCTCTCACATGGTGTACATTATGAATGGAACATGCTGTAACTCGGTAATTTTGGCAATGACGTCCGTGTTGTTTATTATAAACTCACGACATATTCAGAGTAATTGAATGTCCTGCTTCAAATAACCTCAAGGACTCCAGAGGCCTGCCATGGTAGCGTTGGCATAGCAACTGCACTTGGACTTTTAAAGGTGAACGTTTCTCTCTCCGCCAACATTTTTATTAAAATACCATTAAGCTTTAATGACCTGAATTCATCCAAAATGGTCAGAACATGAGCTCAAGCACTGTGTACGTCGACCAGTGTATCCTCGTCCTTCATTCTGTCCTGCTGCTCTGAATTCATCCTGCTAATTAGTGAACTTCCTGGTGCAGTCATTCAGATGAGCAATTCAATTTCCTCTTTGCCAGCTTTTTACGTCCTTCTGCTTCAGTGCAGCTCAGAGTCTCCTGTTCATCTCTACTTAGAAAAGAAATCACAGAGTTGATCAATCTTTTGAGTTCACCAAGAGGTGTTCTTCATTCAGAGAATCTTTAAATAAAAAACACTAATCCTAAATAAATACTGCCATTGTTAGCTATAGTATGTTTATACACACTGATGGAAGGCAACTTAGTTCATTTACTCAAGTATTGAACTTGAGTACAATTTTGAGGTACCATTTTATGTAATTTATACTTCATCTGTAGTTACTAATTACTTTACAGGTTAATATTGTGTCTACAATATGTTGCATTTTCAGCCATGCTAGTGACATGGCTCTAGCTATGGCAATGTCTGTCTATCTGTCTGTCTGTCTGTCACTCAGCCCACCTCTTGAAATATCTCAACAATCACTGGATGCATTTCCATGACGGTTTTACAGACATTCATGGTCTCTGCTTTTTTCTTCTCTGTGCACCTTGTGAGTAGAAAATGTTCAAAAGAAACCCATTCTACTATGAAAACCACACTTAAATTGAATCTACTTTGAATTCCTACCATCTCCCACCATTATACTCACAGACTGATTACAGTCAGCAATATTTGCATTTAAAACTTGCCCTTGATACAATAAACAGACAGTCCCTCCCTTTTGTTTCATGTCTTGTAGAAACTGTGAGTTAACATGAAGAATGCAGCTGAAACTCCTGCATGACTGTATTTTAGGTGCAGTAACAGGAACATACAGAGTTTGTAAACCAGAATCACCTATTGTAATTTAAACTTTACACTTAGAATGAATTCCATAATATCGACGGCTTTTGGAAAATGAAATATTATTATATAAGTCTTAGTTTGGTGTGAAGGTATTTTGGTTCCTCTCATGTGACAGATCGGAGGATGTGGCCAAACCAAGTGCAAACGTGACAAACTGTCAAACTGCATCAGCCAGTCGGCTCGCAGAGCTTACTGCTTTGAGGAGTGCAAGACGTTCATGACAGGTGAACTGCATTTAACGAGGAGCGGGAGGCCATTTGTCTTCCTGTCCTTGCTGTAAACAGCACTATTAGTGCAATAGCCTACACCAAATCTGTTATTTTTAGTCAAATATTGACAGAATCCAGTTAAAGCAAAGTAAACACCAGCATACAGAGAACTGCAGTCATGTCTTAAACAACTTGTGTGCAAAGACTAAAGGTAAGGATGACATTAACAACCGTAGCTGATAAGTTATTCATGTGATTCTATGGCAAACATTTCATATCACATTTCATAACCACTTGAAAGTCAGAGATGTAGAATTAAAACCCAGGCAAATCAAACCAAAACTATACACATGGCTAGGTACCACTAGACAATGAAATGAGGTGTTTAAATGAATGTGTACACCACATTTATGTCGGTGAGGCTATAGGCTAAATAACAGAAACACTTACTGCAATACAGTAAAACAGCACCTCCAACGTGAACTGGTAAAAATCAGCAACTTAACATTTTAGACAGAATCCTTTCTGAGTAGTTATGTTTTAGTGCACCACTAAAAGAGGTATACGACTGGTCCGACGACCCCATCAACAAAGTGCTTCATTAGAGAATATGAGTAGATCAGTCGTGAATGTGATCTATAACTCAGACTTTCTCAACAACAGAAGCGAGCGAGTTGTAGCTTCTGATGTATTAAAGCTTTCAGTGTTCACTTGCGTTAGAAATGTTGTACAGACTTTAATTAATCACAACCTATCAATAAATCAAAAGCGTCCAGCAATTTAGTATTTAGTAAAAGAGAAAAGAATGGTGGAAATCTAAGCAGCAAAGGCACAGAGATCCTGACTTTAGTCTCTATACAGCTCAATTAAACACATTAGACAAAAGATAGAGTGACCGCCAGGTTTACTTCTGACTTAGCGGTACACTTTGAGTGAAGGATTACAGCCTGAAGTACCCTCAGCATTTTAATGGATTAATTAAGTTGTAATACTACATGAACTTAGTCAGACGTCTCTACTCACACCAAGTCAAATTCAATAAAAAATGCCTCCAGTTATTAAATCTGACAAATGTCTATCATCTAATCGGAAAACTCTGTATCAGTTCAGATTTCAAAAGACTTTGTGCTGCCATAGGCCTTTTTTGAGTATGATTACTTAGGGACGCTTTACATTGCATATGACATTGCCTTTGGTGTTTGAAAAGTGACTTGTGTTATCTCAAGTTCAGTAGTACCCCAGGACGATTTCTGTGGTAATGCAATCAACTGCATTTTAAAACAAGGTACATACATACATACATACATACATACATACATACATACACACATACACACATACACACATACACACATACATACATACATACATACATACATACATACATACATACATACATACATACATACATACATACATACATACATACAATAAAATACAATGTTAAAACAACTTAGTATTCATTCTTCACTTCCTTAAGATATCTGCCCGTGAGATTTCTGAAGCTACTTCCTACAACACAGTCCTACTACAAACTGTTGACAGGGGGTTCTGTGGATTATCCAGAGTAACAGGGACAATGTTTTTGGACAGAGACATTACTGTTGATTAATTGGGGGGGGGTTGCTTTTGTTTTTTCAATCATCTGAGCATCACAAAAAAAGATATCTCAAAACGTGGACAAATAGAACCAAAACCATCTATGACTTCGGAGCCCGCAAAAGGTCAACAGAGAGCAAGAAAATGTTTCTTTTGTCGTTATTTGGGTGAACCAACCCTTTAACCATAACCTCACCAGGACATAATGTCAATAAAAGCACATGATAAGCACTTTTTGAGATGCTAAGACTTTGCCCTGTCCCATTTGCAATCACAGAAACACCTAGGCATGACACCCCATAGCCCAAAGTCAGAAAAAATATTCTAAATATCCAAATTACAACATGGTTTACATATTTCACTCTAAAACATATAATTTTTCAGACATTTAGACAAACAAAAAGAATGACAATGTGATTGAAACTACGTTTATATAAAAATATAACTGTCGGTTTTAAAGGTCTGGGTGCTTAGAAATCACGTTCTCCATGCGGTTTTCCACGATCCGTGTGTGTGTTATCACTCAGGGCTGATGTGTAGCCAGCAGAGAGCAGAGAGAGCAGGGAGCGGCGCGCATTCACTTCCAGGTGCAGGCCGCTGCGGTCCAGTCACATTTCAACACGAACTGCTTTGGGCCTGATAAATGCGCATGCGCACTACGGCTGACCCCTCCGGTTTCTGCGTGCATTGCCACGTTAGTAGCGGTAGACACAAAATAACCAGCTACTCTCCCAAGCTTAAACAAGAAAAAAAAGACCAAAACTGAGACCAGTTCCGCAGCTAAAGCGTAGCCGACCGCGTCTGCAGCTCCCACCTCTCAGTCACAAAGAAGACTCGACGGAAAACAAGCGTTATGTTGAAGTTTTTGCTCCTCTGCACACTGGCTGTGGCCAGCCGGGCTGAGATCGCCGAGGAAGATGATGTTCTGGTGCTGAAGAAAAGTAACTTCGACGAGGCTCTCAAAGCTCACCCCAACATCCTAGTTGAATTCTGTAAGTAACATTAGCTATAAAATATAATCCAGCTAACGCTAGCTGCCTTCAGCAGAACTCACCGGTTGCCCCGGCTAGCTAGCTAAATGACGTTAAGCCCGGGTTAACGTTAGCATTAAACTTTGACACTTCTGGCAAGTTGCTGCTGTTCGTGGCTAACTTGCCGATGTCGTGGTTAATTGTGCATCCATGCGTGGGTCAATTTCAGCTAGTTGCCCACCAGCTATTTCACCGTAGTTCACATTGTGTAAAGAAAAAATAAAGCGATGCATGGTTTATCAGGCTACGTTGGCTCATTAAATCTGACTAACGTTAGCTAGCAGTAAAAAAAACCTCTTCCCTCGCTTTACTACTAACATTTATCATATTGCAACTTCTGGCAAGACATTTATGCTAATTATGCTTTAACTTTGGCTATACCGTTAGCTCCAGACTGTTTTAGAGTTTGCTAATAGCAGAGCACCGTGTAGCATAAAGAGAAATCAACCAGTACGTGCATTAACGCGTTCGCAGTCAAAACGTAATAATTGACACAGGTAGCCAGAAGCAAACGAGTATGTGACTCGGTGAAGAGGCTGCTTATCAAGTTTCGATTGGCTGCTGTGGTTTCATACTGTAGTTTTTCAGTTTCCGTGCAACCCCGACGTGTCTTTTTACTGTTATTTCAATGCAGTTCTTGCATTAAAGTCCTTTTATTCCGCCCCTAAGGATACGAATCGTTGTCGTGTCATAGCACAGGCTTTTATTGAGCCACTTCTTCAGCGCCTGCAGGCCCATCCCGCTACACTTTTTTTTTTGTCAGATTTGTTGACCTGCTCGCACACTGTGTGACAAACCAGCGGACCAGTCAGAGGTGACCGTGGGGGTCGGTCTTCCAATGAGCTCGGGGTGGGAGGGATTGAGGCTTTGTTTGCCCACGTATTTCTCCGCAGGGCGGGATCTCAGTTGGGATGTGGAGCTAGGTTGACGTGTACTTTTGCAAAACTTTCATCTGTGTGTTCATAGTGACTTGGCTGGAACGAGGAAGTTTTGTTCTTTGTCAATAATTTAAGGTGATGCAATGCAGGTCATCTTATTCGACGTGTCATTTCTGATTAGGCCGTTGTCCATTTAAAATGTGTGCATGGACTTTTATGTACAATGAGACACAGTGGGTTGCAAATTAACATGGGAAACCAAAGTAGAAAATTACATTATCCCGCATTTTTAGGTCCGTCTGCTCTGGCTACTAGGATTTGCATGCATAATTCTCAAATTACTTACAGTTCAAACTATTCCTTATGCATATTTGTCTAGAAATGTATCAATTTAGGGCTGCAACTTATGTTATATTTATCTATTAATCTGTGTGTTGTATATTGTCTAGCTTTAGTTCCCAGAGACCAAAGCTGACATCTTCACACTACTTGTTTTTTTTCTGACCAATTGTCCACAACCTAATATTTAAATACAATACAGAACGCAAGAAATAGTTCAAATAGTTGGCAGTGGCTGTTCAGACAAATCAAGAAATGTAAAGACATCTTGAAATTATTTGTGTGTGTGCTGATTGAATAATTGAAGAAGTAATCAATAATGAGTGTCTTGTTTGCTGCTCCCTCTTTGCCATGTCATATTATCATATTATAAAATAAGAGGGTGCCCCTCCCCAGATCAGGTTTACTTATCAACAACAATGCAAAGCTCTGGTTGTTGCTAAATGCTAAATGTCCTCCTGACACTCCTGTAGATGCACCTTGGTGTGGCCACTGCAAGGCCCTGGTTCCAGAGTACGCCAAGGCCGCTGGGATTCTGAAGGCAGAGGGTTCAGATGTCCGACTGGGTAAGGTGGACGCCACAGAGGAGACCGAGCTGGCTCAAGAGTACGGCGTCCGGGGATACCCCACCATCAAGTTCTTCAAGGGCGGAGAGAAGGAGTCGCCCAAAGAGTACTCTGGTGAGCATGACTGATTTTTCATTCATACAGACTAGATTACTTAGAAGTTGAAGGCAGTGGTGGGAAATTAACTCAAATTAAATACTGCAGATGAATGTCTGTTGATGTGGCATTTGTGTTTACTAAGTTATATTAAATGTGATGTTGTAATGTTTTTTATTCTTCTAATTACATCATATAACTCGTCCATTTAAATAAAAGTTTAGTGACTTTTGTCTTCATGGTGCAACTTGCTTTTTCTCTACCCGTTGCATATTAATGAGAGTTTTTCTTTTTTCACCAAGTGATGTAATCATGGGTAACCCCTCTCATAGTAAAGTGAGTAAATATTAGGTCGTAATGTAATGCTGTAAAAAATGCTTCAGAGATGGCAAAAACCGAGAGCCACAGTCTTCATCCTGGTAATATGATCTGCACAGCAGCATAAACGGCAGGTCGGCCAATCAGCTTTCAGCAGCACGAGTGAGACAAAATGTGGTCTGGGCCTCGCACGTTCCTCCCATGCTGACTGTGAGCAGGGCCTCCCAGCCAGCTAGAGATATGTGCAGTTGTTCACGTCTCCTCCTCTCTGCTGGCACGGGCCCGGCTTGTTTGGAAAGGGAGTGGGAGAGTAGGTTTTCAAGGGACTTATTTATTTTTAATTGTTGGAAAAGACTTCTCTGACTTGCCTCGCAGCACTGCACCAACACTACGTGCTTCATGTCGCTTCATCAACATCTGTGAAATTGCTGCTGTGTTGCATCACTGGTTCAATCTGCCAGCCAGGTCTTTAAGTCCAGTTTAATTTCATGTCTTACTCCAAACAAAGGTAGACAGATTTCTGGAGCCTCATAAAGATGGCTTTTTTTAATTTTATTTTTTGTATTGTATTGTAGTGGTGCTCGGGTTTGAAAGTGAAAACAGGTCAGCAGTGTGATGCATTCGTCATTTCGAGTTGTGAGAACTGTTAGCCAGAGGTTTCAGAAATGCAGAAGTGGTCCCCTTTTGTTGTCGACAAATTTTCACTTTCAAAACCTTTCGTAAGTGTTTTTCCCCTTAAATGTATGAAGGGCGTCTCCGTGCCTCCACGTATTCACTTTAACCACAGTCCAGGCAGTGCAAATTCAAATCCGAGGTAGGCAAAACCTGTGCAAACGAATGCAAAACCGTGTGCGTCGTATCACTCGAAGTTCCTCTGCTCAACTTGTCTTCTCAAAGACACCCTCGAGCACTTCGTGGCCCCAGGCTTCAGAGGCAGCTGCGAAGTCGTCTAACAGCAGGATGAGAGACTAGTACACCCCCCCCCACACCCCCTCAAAAAGTTATTCCCCGCTGTTTGTCATCGTGCCTCTTTGCCACTCGTCGATACGAGCGCCGTGGCGTCGAACATAATGAGCCTGAAGCTCCGCGTGGAGCCGGGACGTGCCGCTTTGTGCTACACGCCGCTCTAGGCAAAGGAGGGGTTGGAAAGTTGCAGGATTTTCCGCCTTTGAATCGGGCTTTCATCATCTGAAGGGACGTGTACACGCGGGAGAGAGCCTGAAAACTGAGCCAAGAGGAGAGGCTGAAGCAGACGTTTTCTCTCAAACCACTTGAATTACAATATGCTGAGCGGAGGCACTATAGTATTTAAGCGGAGATCAGGTTTATCTGTCAGAGTAAAGATGGCGTCACTCAAGCTATGTTCAAATACTGAGGGAAAAATGTTTTCTACTTTCCTAATATGCATAAAGCCTGAGAGCTGATCACATTGCCCCTTTTGTTGTTTAAATCAAATTTCAACCTTTTAGCTGTGGGTTGTTGCAGGTCCCGTGATGTCCGTACACACAGAAGCACTTGAGTTATTGTGCTGTGGTGTCTTTTTCAGCTGGCAGGCAAGCAGAAGACATCGTAGGCTGGCTGAAGAAGCGCACAGGCCCGGCCGTCGCCACCCTGGCCGGAGTCACAGAGGCAGAGTCTCTGATCGCTGACAATGAGGTGGCAGTCATCGGATTCTTTAAGGTACGATTCTGATCACTGAAGGTCTGAACAGAAGGCGTTAAGATATAAATGAGTCATTTATGACTTATAAAGCTCCCTCCTTTTGTTTAGATGGTACACACGCTTTTTGTCCCAATCCTTGGATAGTTGATGTGATGAAGTTGGTTTCCCATAAGCATACAGTATAATATCTGAGCAATATGGTTCTGCATTTAGTTTGTTTGGCATTTCCAGGATCAATATATGATGCTTTGTCATCTGAATAGCACCACCAATACATTTTGGGCTTTTAAAAATCTTCAAATATGATTAGTCTGGCATTATCTGTTACTATACTTTGTTTCTTTCATGCACAGCGCTTTAATGTTGAGGTTTTTATGTGTCTGTAGGATGCTAACTCCGACAGCGCCAAGGCCTTCGAAAAAGCAGCTGAGGCCATCGATGAAATCCCCTTCGCCATCACCTCCGACGATGCCGTTTACTCCAAGTTCGAGGTGTCCAAGGACAGTGTTGTCCTCTTTAAGAAGGTGACTTCAAGTTCCTAAGTTTCTTTACTGTTCCTTTTATAATTTACGTAGATGCCAGAGTGACACACAAAGCACATAAAACTGCAGTCGACACACAAACATCACACCGATGTATATTCAAACATAGGACAGTGTGGTTAGAGGACATCTCATAAAACACAGTGATAATCTGAAGTATTTCCTCGCTGTCCCAGGTGCAGTCACTGTATTTTGTAAATAGTTATTAGTGGTTTTGCATGAACTTGTAAAGCACACGCTCGCATATGTAAGTGATTACATGCGAGCTGCTGACGACACCTGTGGGTTTTTGATCTCCATCCTGGTAATGTGATGCTGTCGGCCTCGCAGTATCCGCTCTCCGGTGCTAATCCTGGCTCGTCTGAGGCGAGCCAACATTTCAAGTGTGTGGCTGCCTTTCGGGGGCCTGTTTCCCAGCCTACTCTACCTCAGCATGTTGATGAAATGGTGATGAAGGGTATAGAGGTGTATTAAGTGGTGGTGATGATGATATGCCTTTCAAGTAGCCCCATTGGCTCTGAGAGTGGATGATGTCTAGCCCACATGTTTGTATCTCATAGAAATAGACACAAGATGGGATAAAAAAAAATAATTTACACAGATGGCTCATTGTATCCCAGTTATTGAGTACAACCTTTGCTTGTAGCATAGGTCGGAGATCATTTAGCTTCCTTATCAGCGAAACAGTCGGCGTGTCGATTTGTCATATTGGGTCAAAGTCCAGTATTTCTGTCAATAAAACATAATTAATGATTCATTTAACTGTTTAATTCCTGCAATATTGAGTTCACACCAGCAAATCTCCCCTTCACCCGACATTTGCTTTTGTCGTGGGTTGCTCACTGTGAGACCTGGGTCCTCTGCTCCCCTTGGCATTACACAGCAGGAAGCTATTTTCAATGAAAAAGCTACCTGCTCTACACCAAACAGCAGGCAGACAGTTAGTGACCAGCTGGTGGACACAGCGGAGCATTTAGCAGCTAAAGAGACAGATATTTTTCTAAGAAGTTGACCAAAAACACATAAGAGTGAATAATGGCCAGAAACTCGACTCCTAATGTTGCTCTGTAACTGGATGTGTAAATATTGCTAACATGTTTGTCATCTTAACTTAAAAGCTGACGACATGTCAGTGTTGTGAAATGTATAAATATCAAATGAATTGTAATATCCTTCTATTATTCAAAATGGAATATAAAAATGTCAAAATAATTTCAAATGTTTATATTTAAAAAGTAAAATGTGTATTCAATCACTCGCAGGGTTGGTGATTCAATCACTGGCAAGACACTGAACCCCTACGGGCCGATCCTGCTGTCATCCATGTATGTGGGCATGTGAGGCATTGTTAAATGCTTTGGACTTAGCAAAATATGGTTAATGGTAATCCATATAAAACACCGAATTGTTTGACAGATTGATTTTATATACTGAATTCACATCAGAATTTTTTTATATGCCTTTTTGTTCTGGTACCTCATGATGGGTGTAACTGATGTAACATTTTATAGTTTTAAGTTTTATGTTGCACCAGCAAGAAGCCACAGACTCTCAATACCTGTGCGTTTCTGCACTCAGTCCTTTTTGAGTTATGGATGATCTTTTATTTTGGCACTGTCTGGCCTTTTGATCCACGCTGGTAACCGAACCCCAGATACAAACGGCGCTGCCATGTGGGCTCGTTGCCCTCCCAGATCTGGGGCTTGGTCCTAATAAACAGCTATGGGCTCTCACTTGTTTACTGCCATGGGGGATTGAGGGTTATGTTTCATAGCCTTGGTCAGCGCCCTGCAGGGCTGGCAGTATGCCTCCAGCCAAATGTCCTTTTTTCCTATTGTGTGCCAGTAAGAGCTGCTTGGCACAGCTGCACCACCGCTATTCTTAACACTTAACGAAGTCCATTTGGGCTGCTGGCCTTTGTCAGCTGGGGGTTACCAGGGGATTTTAAAGTGGGTTTTTTTTCTGGTAAATCTATGTTTGGTATTCACAGGCAGATTAGATGGGCGGATGATGATATGTGTATGTAACTGTTTCCATGTTTCCCTCGCAGTTTGATGAAGGACGCAATGCCTTCGATGGAGAGCTGACCAAAGAGAGTCTCCTGGCTTTTGTCAAGTCCAATCAGCTGCCTCTGGTCATCGAGTTCACCGAGCAGGTAACGACTGGGGCCCTCTTCCCCGGCTGCACACGACTGTCCACAGCTACTAGCAGCACAAGTCCAACATGTGTTTTCTGTTATCTGCAGACCGCCCCTAAAATCTTCGGTGGAGACATCAAGTCCCACATCCTGATGTTCCTGCCCAAAACCTCTTCAGACTTCCAGGACAAAATGGAGCAGTTCAAGAAAGCCTCAGATGGATTCAAGGGCCGGGTAGGTGAACTGTCTGAAAACACCTGCCAGTCTTTCAGATGCACTGTCCTCGAACCTGTCAAGTGTGCCGGACGTGCGTGCTGTATACATTAGACCCATCACATCTTGTTAAATCTAAGGCTCTGCTGAGCCGGGATATTTTGATGGACAGAAATCAAATACTGACATCCTCCGTCTCCCCCGTCCCAGATCCTGTTCATTTTCATCGACAGCGACGTGGACGACAACCAGCGCATCCTGGAGTTTTTCGGCCTCAAGAAAGAGGAGTGCCCCGCCATCCGCCTCATCACCCTGGAGGACGAGATGACCAAGTACAAGCCCGACAGCGACTCCATCACAGCAGAGAGCATCGTCAGCTTCTGCACACAGTTCACAGAGGGCAAACTCAAGGTGAGAGCAACACGTGGATGTTCTCCAAAGACGGTGTTAAATGTGGATTCAGACGTCTTTAATCTATAATGAACTGAAGAAGTTTTGTACGTGTGAAAGTGCCACAAGCAATTCAGTCCTTAATCCTGGTAATACCCTTGTTTTGTCTTATGTTGCTGTTGACAAAACAGGACCATGAGTTTAATGCTGATTTTAGATTTTGGATGTGAAATGAAAATGATTGAAGTGTGTACAATCAGTGACACACTCCTGGCATTTATAATAACAATTTAGATGTGGTAATGAAGAAGGAACTTTTAGGTTTAGGTACCTTGAAAGGGCTTGAAATTGGACTCTGCTGTACAAACCCTGATATTCCCTTTCTTCTCTCAAAGCCCCACCTCATGAGTCAGGACATCCCCAAAGACTGGGACAAAACCCCCGTCAGGGTTTTGGTCGGCAAGAACTTCGAGGAAGTCGCCTTCGATTCCTCCAAGAACGTCTTTGTGGAATTCTGTAAGAGCCTCCTCTTCTTCCTCAGCAGCACTTTCTATTTTTAACAGCATTAAAACATTCATGAATAATACTCTTTCTGAGGTGCTAAAGAGGTTCACCTGTTCTTTAAAGCGGTGTTTTCTTGCAGTCAGAGCTCACTTGCTCATACAGTAGATGGGAGATTTGGCAAAGCCCTCGAGCTTCAGTGTCTGAAACTCAAATCTTACCCTTTCAGGTACCGAAGAGTTGACGCTAGAGGCTCACGCATGCCGTCGTCACCCACTCTGCGCATAAATTCGTTAGACACTTGATGTTGAAAAGATCTGGTTAAATATAGCCGCTGGATTATTTTAATAGCTATCCAAATTCAAATTCATACTATTTTTGGAGGAATTTTCCATCGCCGGCGGCTTCTGGCCAGTCGTACACAGCAGGGATGCTAAAGGCTGCATGTGACATGTTCACTGTGCGTTTGCCTGCTTTCAGCTATACATTGCATTGGTGTTGCTAATTACATTAATCATGGTTCTGTTTTTATTTAGGACAGACTGCACGGTATCTAAGCTAAAGCCGGTCCATGTGTTCTGCTCATTCTGTCTCACACTAAACTCTAATTTCTATTTTTTTGTGGTATTTCCAGATGCACCTTGGTGTGGTCACTGCAAACAGCTGACTCCCATCTGGGAGAAGCTGGGAGAGAAGTTCAAGGACAGCGCTGACATCGTTGTAGCCAAGATGGACTCCACGGCCAATGAGATTGAAGCCGTCAAAGTCCACAGCTTCCCCACTCTTAAGTTCTTCCCTGCAGGAGACGAGCGCAAGGCGAGTGTTCGGTGCAACTTTCCAGACCACATTCTTTTCTCTGTTTTCAACATTTGACCCATCAACAGAGAGGGAGATGAAATTATGATTGGCATCATCTCTCTTATCCTCAGGATCTTTTGTAAGCATCTTCAATTTGTGCTGACGGATCTATAATCCTTCCATCTCCGTTCCGCCCGTAATAACTGGGTTCACCCTCTCACTCTTTCCATGTCTTTGCAGTTGTGAGTTATAGTGATCAGAGTTTATTTGGATCCAAAAATCATTGCCGTACGGGCCTCCCAAGTGTCATTAGTGCCTCTTGATTTAGCAGCGTGAACCATGTGCAGGAACTGGAGCTGGCTGGTTTCTGCACCGTTGTGTCGGTGTTTGGTTCTTTATAGATTCCAGCTCGATGAATTTGCTCAGCGAGACTCTCTGCTCAGCTTGCACCTGCCTCTCTCCTTGGTGTGCCTTCACGTGCCACCCTTCACTTTAACAATCTTAAATGTGTGCTGTGTGTGTATATACTGGGGCCCCCCCTCAGTAATCTAAGGATTAGCCCGTGCCTCTACTTAGATGAAGCATGCAGAAGACCCAAAGAAGGGAGTTGGCTGGGGCAGCAGGGAGGTGCTGGGTATCAGGCCGTTATGGCTGCAGTGAATAACTGAAAATTAAATTGCCAGCTTTGCAGAAGTCCTTTTTAGTTGGTCTGTTTGGTTTTTTTATGTGCAGCTTTATTTAAGAAGTAACCTACTTATTACTGTGCCTCAGCTCATAGATCACATCTGGACAACTTATTGGCACCATTCTAAGACTAAGTGCCAAAGTTTATTGGCTGCTTTTAAATGACACAGTGAGGTGATATTTTTGTCCTTGTAATTAAACTCGTGCATTTTATATAGACTTTTTTTTCGGGGGGGGGTGGAGGTAAGACGGAATCCCGCGCATTAACTTAGAATTGATGTCTGATCAACAGGTGATCGATTACAATGGGGAGAGAACACTGGAAGGATTCACCAAGTTCCTGGAGAGCGGTGGCAAGGAGGGCGGCGCCCCCGCAGCGGACGAGGACGATCTGGACGCAGAGGTGAGACACGTGTACCCTCGTGAGAAGAAAAGTCTCTTATAAAAACTGAACGGTTGCACACAAACGTCTGGCACGTTCATTAAACGTCCTGTCTGAGCTGTGCTGACTGCAGCAAGCTGTTCAGGCCGCCTTGATGATTTGGCTTGCTCTGATTGATCGGCCACTGATTGTTATCGGCCAGTCAGACGACACAAAATACACGAGACTCTACGCCACTAAAACGGCTTCACCGGTCTACCAGGTGTCTGCAACGTGTGCTCTGTTGGACGGCGTTAAGACCGTGGACAAGCTCATACATACTCGGTATAGCTTTGTTTTGTTTGTGTACTATATGGTATTTACTAGCACCTTTCCACTCCGCTATCGCCACCTCGCCCCCTTCTCACTAGTCTAATTGCAGCCCGGCTAAATTCTGCCTGCTAATGCCGACTTCAGCTGTCCCAGCTTCTTAGCGGGCTTTCCCCCGGAGACCTGAGCCTGCACGTGCAGCGCTGCGGTCCACGTTACGGCCTCCCTGTATCCGACACATCTCGCCCCCTCAGACTAGACATTAGGGACTGGCCGTGCAATGTCATTTATGAGTGACTAATTATTAGATTTGTTGACGATCGATACTTTTCACTAACATTTTTCACGATTATCAAAGTAATGCTGCCATAAATGCATCAAAAATACAGTGTTACTGTGATGCAGCTGGTGGTTTACAGCTCTTAATAAAAGGTCTAGTTTACGGGCGTTCACTATAAACTAGACCAGCATGCCGTGCAGGTTTGAGAGCTTTTGTCCAAGTTGTCAACCCCTCTCCTCCTCTGCTCTCCAGGATTTAGATGATGTGGAAGACGGACAGGACGAGGAGTCTGACGGTGAGGACGACGGCGAACACGATGAATTGTAAGAGCTGGCAGAGGAGAGAAAAGGGAGAGAGAGGAGACGAGTCCCGCCCCAACCCTTCCAACCAGTCACCATCACCACCTTCACTTCCTCGTGGACCTTCCCTGTCCTGTGAACATTAATACTTCCCCTTTAACTGCCTCTCAGTCAGTCAGTCAGCCGGCCTGCTAGCCAGCCCGTCAGTTACTCTGTCAGTCCATCAGTGGCGTGGTAGGGCCACATCTCCAACCTCGCAACTTCTGGCCAGACTGGTCTTGTCCCACCTGGGGGGACTCTGTGGAACAGCGCACCACCTCTATGGGAGACCTCGATGCCTTCTCTACAAAGCTCCACATCAGCTGTTTGCCTTGTATATTTTAAACCAAATGTAAAAATGGCATTGAGATCCAGTTTTCAAAATGTTTTTTTTTTTTTGGTTGTTTGTTTCCTGATGAATTTGCTCCCCCCCTCTTTAAAGCGAAGCCTTGGTCAGTGTGGGTACGAGCTAAATGAGTGTTGTAACCTGTATTCGTAGGTAAGGGGGGGCTGCCAATGTTCTTTTCCCTCTAATAGGAATCCAGAGGGCCAGAGTTTTGTGGGGTGGTTTTGTAAGGGCTGATCTCTCAGGGGACAAGGGGCCATCCTATAGATGTGTTTATTTTTCAATGTCTTCACTAAAAATACACCCCACAGAGCGTGTCCAGTGTAGCACAACCCCCCCCCCCCCCCCCCAAATCTGTAGCTGAGACCAATACCTTTCCTTTTATCGGTGGGGTGGGTGGTAGTCTACTTTTGTTTTCATTCCCAAATTGCTTCTCTGTTCAGTCTCTTCGTTTCAGACTATCTTCTGAAAAGAACAAATGTTAACGTTTTGGGGTAAAATCCTATTTTATTTAATTGCTTTCACTATGAGGTTTATTTTGTTTTTTAATTTAGGACTTGTCATTTTTAACGGCGTACCATTGTGCCCAGCTGTAGCCAGTTTGGTCCTGTTGGGGCAGAGTTGGTCCTTGGACACGTTCTCAGACCTGGGATGGTTTTGTGGATCCAGTTCTGATGGGTCGCACTGCGTTCATGCCTAATCAGAGATTCATCGTGGGTTACTAAAGCAGACAGAGATTGGTGAGGTTGGTCTGAGAGTCGTGTCTATTATATCTGAAGTGGGGAGGGAACAGTTGCACAGCCCCACCCCTCACCCATACTGTACCTCCTGCATCCCTTTTGGCTCTACCCAACACCCTTGTTGCCACAGCGGGGTGTGTGTGTGCGTGCGCATGTGTGAATGAGAGTGCATAGTGTCGCGTGAATTGTGTTAAAATTGCGACGTGTGATGAGTTGAATGACTAGTTGATATTTTCTGGTCGTCCGTGAACGGGAGAGTGGACGTACCGTGTGAGTGTGTTTGCAGGGAGGGGGGGCTTGAGTAGAGCAAGATGATGGGTTTGACAGCTGTACAGCGGTGGGGGGGGGGAACTTAACAAAGCATTCCATCATATCCAAATTGATGTGGAAAACGTGAAATGGTGGCCAATAAACAAAAATATATATACAAAAATACATTGTCTTCAATATTTTTTGTGTGTGAAAGTGAATCTCCAAATAGAAAACAATTATTCCACACATAGAATTGGAAGGAAAATGCCATTACACCAAATGTGAATTTATAATAGTCTGTTGTAAAACAAAAGCGACCACAAATCTTTACGTATTCTGTAATGCTGAAACCGTGTAGTACTGGTTGGATACTACCATTGGCTCAATAAACAGTTCTGGGATAGAATTTATAGTCCATTTAAGCATATAAAATGTAAGGAAATTGTCAAACATGCCCATTACAAGTTCCAAGCGACCAGTGACGTCTTCAAAACAGCTTGTTTTGTTGGACGCTTGGTCCAAAACCCCCAAATATTCAGTTTACTATCATTAGAGGCAAAGAAAGCAGCAGATGTTCACATTGTCTGCTGGTGGCGTGGATCTATGTGGTCGATGCTGGTCAGTCGGTGCAGCCACTCATGGTGCCCAGAGGATGAATCCTACTGAGCCTGGTGATCCCTTAACTCTTCATTAGGTCAAAAGAAATGTTTAAATACTTTTAGTTTATGATCTAATACCTGCAAAAACTAAATACATCAAATACTAAATACAACACTTTTGTTTTCAGTGCTAATAAGCTAACAAGCTAAACTAAGATGGTCAACATGGTCAACATGGTGAGCATGTTGACGTTGGCATGGCTGTAGACTCGTTGCTTCTAGATTCAGGACCGCAGCCAGGATTTCAGAAGTGCTGAGGTCATAAAGAAGTGAATGTTGACATCTGAGAAGCCTGACCCAGACAGTGTTTGGCTTTTGGGCTTCTTAAAACAATTTTTTAAAATGTATTACTGATTTCCCACCAGTGCTAAAGAGGTTGATGACATGATAATAACCCACCCTGTGTCTCACATCAGCGATTAAGAATTCCACCATGAAGACATCAGCCTTTCCTGCCTGTTTATGTCAGTGCCGTTTACAGTCAACAGCCTCCGCATGGCACCTCACCCCTCCGCCCCCTGCAGCTGGCACCGACACACTCCGGCAGTAAACCATATTTATTCTTCCTGGTGTTTACTAGAAGTCTCCAGCCACCCCCCGTCCCCTCCCTCTCACCTCTTGGGATGTCACCACTATCTTTAAGAGGGAAGTATATGGGGGTGACAACAACAGAGGCAGAGGTTACTGGCTGTCACGTCTGGAGACGTGAGCTGCAGCAGAGGCTTGTGACATGACTAGTGGGATGGATTCTGACCAGAAGGCCTGCTCATCTTCCATATCTCGCTACTGGATCTGTGAGGTGTTGCTGCCTTAAAATAGCCCGCCAGAGAGTATATAGAGAGCCACGGGGAGGCCTGGCCTTCAGAGGAACCGTTCTACTGTCGATACACAGGGCAGGGGATACCGAACAGCACTGCTTGATCTTTCTGCAGGGGAACAACTGGGCTCTCATTTTCATTTTTAAGACTTGAAGCAGGAACTAAGGAAAATCTGTCCAGGATGAAGTACTATCAGTGCCCCGTGTCCCAGATGGAGATCAAGGCTTACCCCCAGGAATGTGGCATCCCACTCAGCTGCAAGAGCTCGGCTTCTCTGAAGCCAATCCGCAGCGTGCACTTCCCCAATGACATCGTTTTCCAGGACTATGTGCGACAAGGCGAGCTGGAGAGGATCGGACGTTTCATCCGAACCAGGAGAGTCAGCCTGGACACCATCTACCACTCTGGTGAGAGCCCACGAAACATTTGCCTCATCCTGATCAAGGAAACGATTTAACTTCTCGCTTATTAAGCCATAACGGTTGTCTCTCACTGCCCCCTCTGTGTAGGCATGGCTGCCATCCACGAAGCCGTCCTGTCTGGGAACCTGGAGTGTGTGAAGCTGCTGGTCCACTACGGAGCAGACATCCACCAGAGGGACGAGGAGGGCTGGACCCCACTGCACATGGCCTGCAGCGACGGTTTCCCACACATTGCACGGTAAGCATCTTGTCTTTTTTAGTTTGTTTCTTATCTGTTTTATCTTGAGCAAACAAGCGGTCACTGGACAAGAATAAGCTCTTTCAGTTTAATGTGAGATTATGTAACTTGTACCGAACGATATCCACTGTTACCACAAGTGACAACTGCAGGATGATGATAAAAGCTTAGTGCAACAGTAGATAAAGTGGAGAAAAGTCAGAGTGGCTAATTATTAGGACCAAAAACTACAGTCCATACCAGAACACGGCTGTAGAAGTAAAACCTGAAAACCACGCACACACACCAGAGGTAAGAGAAGCTGGAGGATCTGCTGCATTCTTGCACCCCTTGACCTTCCTGACGCTGAACTATGGCAGAAACGCGCGTTGAGTTTTCCACTGTGGCAAACCAGCAGGATTTGATCTACTTTTCGTTGCGTTTCTTCCAGCTACCTTCTGTCGCTGGGTGCAGACCCCGAGCTGGAGAACGACTGCGGGGAGAAGCCGGCTGACCTCATTGAACCGGACAACAAGGAGCTGCTGGAGCTCTTCAGCCTGGCTGTCGATGACTGAGAGCGTCTGGCTTCAAAGCCACAAACCCGTCTGAAACCTACTCCCCGTCACCCGACTGCCCCGCAGGGGAGGACTGCAAAGGCCACGTCAGTCCAGCTTCCTGATTTTGTGAGCTGGTGCAGCTCTGGAGGTCAATGACTGTGGACATGTGGTGAAGCGAGGCCCGTTGGCTGCTTCCTGGAGTGGACTTGCTGGTGGGGGCTGGCCTCTGATCTCCAGCAGTACAGACTCACTGTATCGTCTAAGAGCTTCTGACCTTTTTATACTGTAGTGAACTGAGTGAATGATTTTATTTGAAGTTTGAAACTGTTGCTAAGCTAGGATTAGTAAAAATCAAACAGGCTTGTGTTGACTGCCTCACTAACAGTTTACTATTAATCAGAAGTTATAAACTCACCAGGTTTTATTTTTGCTTTCTGATCACTTTTAGACTTATCAAATGTTTTAGTTGTTTTTATATGATTTTTTTATACTTTTTAAAATAAAGTTTATCAGACAAAACCTTTGTTTGTCCCCTGTTCCCTTCATGTCCCAGCAGCACCGTGTGAGAACGCGCTGCAGTGAACGTCTCAGTGAGCCTCACTTTCAGCTCAGAGTCAGACTTCTGGCAGATCGAAAACAGAGCTAAGAGACATCCGTCAGGTGGCCAGAGACACAGCTCCAAACGTATGCAGTGGTGCTCTGCATCTGCTGGATGTGTAAATGGACAACTGGTTGTTCACGTCATAAAAGGTAAAAATCTGCCAATGTTGTGTTTTTTTAGCTTGCTCCGCTGCCCCCAAGCAGCCAAACAAAACAAGACGCTTTAAAAGATACAAAACGTTATTCTGAATGGATATATGAGCCAAAAATGATCAAATATATAAAATCTACTTCAAAGGAAACATTTGACTCGGATATGAAGTGCTTATTATTACCTCTTACTCTTACTGGAAACACAAAACAATCCGGTTAATCTCATCAAGAGGGATTAAAGTCAGAATCAGTCAGCAGCACACTGATATTCAGGTCACATGCTTCAAAGGCGCTGCCACAGAGACTTCTGGGGGAAACGAAGCACACTGATGAAACAACATGTTACTCACATCATGTACAAAACAAGAGGCGTGCAGTGTGTGCCATGCAGGGGTTTGATTTATTTCTATCCTGTACTAAATGTCAGCAGAATACACCAGCTTCCAAATGTACTTTGCATTACATCACATGGAGAAATACAAACGGATTTATTTACAGCAATTTATAAAAAATAATACTAATCCAAGAACAGGCCTGTGTGAGGGAGTTGTCGTTCCCCCCACCCCCACCCCACAGGGTCATTCTTTGAACTTCCACTCCTGTCGGCACATGGGGCACTGCTGCTGGACCTGCTGCGAGTTCAGCCATTTCAAGATGCAGTGCATGTGGAAGCAGTGGGAGCACTGACCCCAGACCAGCGGGCAGTCGTCCCCAGGCACTTTACCTGCAAAATAAGTTTGATATTGCAACTCATTTACAACCCAGTATCTCTTACTTACTGTGTACTGTGAGGACATCACGCCTTCATCACTGCATCACTACTGTTTTACTAGTAAAGTTCAAAGTATTGACTAAAAACTAATGCATCACCTATTAGTGCTACATTATTTCCATGTCCCCATGTTTTATATTAATTTCCTACCAACTTTAACTAAGTATACATACACAATATATTAAACACGGAAAAAGCATCAAGTGTGCACCTACAAACCGACAAAATAAAGGCCTGTCCTGACCTGTAAACACTAGCTGAGGCTGTTGAGTACTTTTTGATTTCTTTGGCTCAGTTTTGACAAGAATTTCCACAAAACTCTTGATACAAAGAGCCAAAATTACTTGAATTATTTCCTCACATACAATCTGCAAAGTGCTGTAATGTAGTACAGTATTACTATAGCTTACTGTCTTTTAGATTGTTACGATAATCTTACAAGGGACTCAAATAACTAGGGGCTTGAATAAAAACATACTTTGTGGTAAATACGGGACAAAATGTCAGCTACAATCATCTTTTTCCCAGAAATGGGATAAAGATAAATACAGATGATAAAGTCTGGAGCCAGATTGAACTTCTGAAGGAGGACAAATGCAATGCTGTGATACTGTTATAAACTTGAGATTTTGAGTATAGCATTTTGTGTAAAGAGTACATTAAAAGTCTGTTGTCAAAGGACATGCCTGATCTGTTTAACTAAAAAAACAATGCCTAAAAATCCAGTGACATAAATCAATATTTAATTTCAATACGGACTAAAAAGTTGTTATCCATTTCTTTAAGGCGTGTATGTATCCCGCTAATGCTACTATCCTTCCTGCTGTGTTGGTAATTGTATTTATGTACAAAATGTACTAAAAAAGTGTTAAGCAGTCACGTTTTAAAAAAATAAAAGTCCACTTGCAGGAAGTTCTGGACATTTAAAGCAGCACTTGCTAGCTTGGTTACTCACAGTCTGGGCAGCAGCCATTGAAAGGCATCCTGCAGATCCCACAGTTTTCATCATTAGCCACCCACAACCAAGAGGCCACCCCGTTCCACTGTCGGACCTTTACCTTCATCCTCCGCGTCTGTCAAGACAGAAAAAACATCAATAACACGAACCAAAGTAGCAAACGTTAGCATGTGAGCTAATGCTGACATATAACGTATATGCTAGCTGTTAGCAGAGATATTAGCGAACTTACTGGGCGGCGTGTAACGTCTTCCTTCAGATATCCAACAAGAGGAACGTTATAATGTTTCTTTGCGAATTACAAATCATGTTATGGCCAGTTTGATGTTGGTCGACAAAAAGCAGCTAGTGCTGTAGCAACCGGAAGCTAATCGGAGGGGAAAAGAAATTCCGTCTTCTTCTTCATTTGAAATTCCGGTCGGATGCACGCTGGGTGGCGGAACGCTGCCCCCAACAGTCAATGTCGAGAAAAGCCGGAGCAAGTATCTCAGATGCATGTTTTTGTTTATTTCAAGAAAACAACATTTTAAAAGAAAAATAACATAATCTCAAGACTGTAATTCGGCATGTAGTTGTTTTATTAAAAAAATAAAAAGTAATTTATAATAACCAGGGGGGTGCGTTTACATGTGAGCACTAGGAAAGAGCACATATCGATCTGATTGTCTGAAGATGAGATTGTGTCAATGTACTTTTTTATTGATCAGAGTAAGAAAAATAAAAGTTTTGAATTTGCTGACTTAATAAGTCAGAGAAATGTTATCAGTACACTCGTAATATTTTTCCATAAAGACAAGGAGATTTCTTTCCTTAAAAAAAAGTCACTAAAATACGTGACTGTAGTTTCTTTAATATATTTATTAACCAGAAAATCCAGTTCAGTTCAATTTAATTATATTCAATTTAATAACTACATCTATGACATACATTCAATTTAATTTAATAATTACATCTATTACATAAATAACCACATCAATGACATCTGTTTAAAATGTATATTCAATTTAATAACCACATCTATCACAGGGAACTACAAAACCACTACAACACACATGTTATTCAAGTCCAATCATTAAAAATACACATTTTCGTCCACCGTGTTTGTTTCTGAGTATTCTCAGCAGATTCTACACATCCTGATCCTGATCCCAAGACCAGTCCTCGCCCTGGGAGTGATACTCAGCATCACTGTTTTGGGATGGTAGGTTTTGTGGCACGTCATAGAAGGTGGCATCATCAATTTCCCAGCTGCTCATGCGGACCAGGAGCTCTTCTAGGGTGTGGCCCTCAGCATCACTGTGCCGGGGTAGTAGGTTTTCTGGCACGTCGTAGAAGGTGCCATCATCAGAGTCCCAGCTGCTCATGTGGACCAGCACCTCTTCTAGGGTGTGGCCCTCAGCATCATGGTCTTGGGGTGGTAAGTTTTCTGGCACGTCGTAGAAGATGGCATCATCAGAGTCCCGGCTACTCGTGTGAACCAGCACCTCTTCTAGGGTGTGGCCCTCAGCATCACTGTCTCGGGGTGGTACGTTTTCTGGGACGTCGTAGAAGGTGGCTTCAGTGGTGTGGGACAAACTGGAAAAAAGGCCATAATCATTCCCATCAGACTGAAAAATGTTAAAAACTTCACGTGTCCTGCAAATGTACTGGGTTAAAATTAAAATGAAAAAGAGAGGCCGTCTGGACCCATACCCTGTCATTTCCTCTCCCTCCTCCATTTTTTCCAGGTCTTTTTGCAACACATGGTGAACAAGTGCCACGCCAATGCAGTCTCCGAAGACATTGATAACGGTGTTGCAGCGGTCTCTGAAAGGCACAAACAGCATCAGACCATGAACACAGAGGAGAGACTGTATGCTGCTTTGCACTGACTTTCTTTGTTTCGGGCAAAAAGCCAGTCCAGGAGCAGAAAAAGCAGCTGTAGTGAGCCACTCCTTGGACATTTTCTATGAACAACAGATGAAACTTACAGGAGCCATTCTACAACCACCAGGATGGAGGCTTCCTTCGCAGGTAAACCGATGGCCGTCAAAACAAAGATAGTGGTCACTGCTCCTGTCGCTGGGATCCCTGCTGCTCCTATGCTGGCCAGTGCTGATGTCACACTGCAGATCGAACACACACACTGCTCTTCAGTGGGCTTGTGAAGACAGTAACATAAAACTGTAGCGTGCATTTTTAAAGTCACTTCCTGAATAAAAGGTCCCGTATTAAACACTTTTAACCAGTATGAACACTAAATAACTAGAGTGGCTTACCAAAGGGTAATTAGCTGGCTCACGTCCAGACGGATGTGGTTGAGCTGGGCAATAAAAACTGCTGCAGCCACTTCGTAAAGGGCGGTTCCGTCCATGTTGGCGGTGGTCCCAACGGGCAGCATGAAGCGAGTGATTCTTTTGTCGATCTTGAGTCGCTCCTCGCAACATTGGAAGGTGAGTGGCAGTGTGCCAGAGCTTGGAGGAACACATTGCATCCTCTGTTAGTGCACTTCTACAACTAGAAAACAACTAGAAAAGTACATTGGGTGAACCGATGATGAACGTACAAATAGGCAGTGGTCATGAACTCTGTGATACTAAACTGTTACCGTTACGTCATCTTACCTTGACGAGAGGAGCAGCGCAGTCATTAAGGCAGAAGAAACCCCCTTGAAGACATGAAGAGGGTTACGTCTCACACACAGGATGTAGATCAGCGGGAGAGTAACTGTTCCATGGATCAGAAGCCTGAAGCACACAACGAATGCACAAGCAATAGTGATTAAATCAAATGCAATTACTGACAACAGCGAGCAAATGTTACTTCTGTAACTCAAAACTATCCATAACAGAAAGTTAAATTCATAAGCAGCAAAATGCACACTTGTTGAGTTCATTGCTGCTGTTACAGTCTTATATGGTCTGGAACGAGCAGTCGCTGAAAGCTAATGTAGCTAATCTTAGCAAACACTAGCTATATATTCCATTATATTGTATTGTAACTGACATTTCTGAGTCACTTTGCTGACTTTATGACTCCTCACCCCATAATTGTCACTTAGGCTCGCTTTAAGTGAGGTAAAGTAACAGACCTGTTTAATGTATTTACTAATGCAAGCCTATGTAGCTTTTTGCTAAACAGCTGAGTGGCCACAGTGACAGTTGCGGGCTAATGCTAATGGTAAATCAGTGTAACTCTAGCACGCGTAGAGGAAACTAATAGTCAGTAAAATGTCCATTATAGGGCAATATCTTAGCCTGCAAACCAGATGAATCTGTGAGCTCATGTTTTATTTACTCTAGCAACAGCCTAGTAATATCTGCTAACATTAGCTCACATAAGCTCCTAGTTTTATTGATGAATTCAACCTCATCTGTAAAAGGGTATGCTGCTAAACATAGAGCCAAATAATAATAAAGCCAAAGTGCCATTTTGGCAACAGTCTGTCCTAAAACAGTAAAGGAGAACCTACCCGAAAATAACCACTGCCATGAACTTTCCAAGTTTGATGGTAGTTTCCCAATCGTGAACCTCAAAGACATGGCTTGCAATTAAGAACAGAACTCCAAATGGCAAGTAGCTGAAAGAAAACCATAAAATGATATAATGAAGGGAAAAATAAGTGACCTTGGTAATGGAGACAGTGGATTACTATTAATATATTAGTCCCAAAGAAACAAGTCAGAATTCTCTCATTTCAGAAAATGGAATAAATCATGACTACACAATGAAAGAACATAACGGACATTTAACGTGTAGGAGAGTGAAAGACACTGCTGTGTTTTGTCAGAAATACAATTTTACAATTTGTAATGGCAATACTGTGAGGACAAAATATCTTATATCTGTACTGGATTCTGTCTTTGTGTAAATGTGTACATTTTAAAAGTACAAAGAAAGAGAATCCTATATTTTATGGTGCGTTGTGTCACTTTACCTCAGTATCAAGTTCACCACACATTTTGTGGCTTCGTTGAAGGCAGTTAAGACCCGTACAAGGATTTTCCCCACTTCTCCCATTCCGTTGAGGGTGACGCCAAACACAACGGACCAGACAATCAGTCCCAATGTGTTGGGTTCTTCAATATAATGGCCCACCAGTTGCACCCCAGTCTCATTCTGGAGCAAGACCAGAAAGTCATTAAGAATAACAGTCTGAGAGCGACTTCGTGCATCAAATATTATCTTCACAAAATAATCTCCATGGTGACAAGAGGAAAATATTTACTGTTCCCAGGCTAAAGTTCTGCTCATCTTCTTCAATGTGGATCTCCACCCTCTCTGTCTTGTACTAAGATTTTATAAAAAGTAATCGTCAGTGTTCACACCATAAACATAACATGTTGTATGCCTTAATGAAAAACATACCTGTCGGAAGCAAGCCACAATCAGGTTACGTGGGGCCATGTTCCTGTAAACAATCAGTTTAATCAGTTAACTAAGAAATGTAGCCTCATCGAGGACACGATGTGACACTTTATACAACACCTGACATACAGGACTGCTTAAGAAAAACATAAATGGAGGAAGGAATATAAGTGATTTGAATTCTCTACTTAGATGCTCCAGCACCTTCTGAGATTTCTGAGACAGTGACTGACCTAAAAACCTTGCTGAAGTGAACATGCACAGAAATTATGTCAGAATATCACACTTTCTTCCCACCTTACAACATCTAACAAGGCATCGACAGTGGAGAAGGCCTCATCATCCTCTATGTCAACACTTAGGACAGAAGAGTCCGCTCCTGGCTGGATCGACAGCACCAATATCATCCCTGCAACACACGATATCCAGAAGCACAGACAGCATAAGAAGCACAGACAGCATGTATGCTGTAGCGTTTTCACGTACGTGTGAATCAGTTAATGTCAGATGCTACCACTGTAAATCATTTTTTTAAATTTAAGAATATTAACAATACTCCCATCAACAATCCCAACATCATAAAAAACATACACTTACAGTACAGGACATAACCAACCAGAGACTCAGTGTCTCTTAGTTCAATGACTGCAGACCTGATTGTCCTTTAACCATGTACTTCCAATCCAATCCAATACTTCCCACAGGTTTGATCTCACCTGTAGTCACAGCCAGAAGGGTGGTTAAGACAAAGTATGTTGCCGCATGTCCAGCGATTGATCTGGAGGTTTCAACACTCATACCAGAAACTCCTATGAAAAAAAAAAGCCAACAACATCAGCTGTTAGGGTCTGCGGGCTAAACGTTGGAGCCTCAGTAAGGTCATACAGTATATGAGTGTTACAAAAGGGAGTGCAATGGTAAGTTAGGGAATAACAGGTGAGACCTTTCTGAGATGAACACTGTGTAACTGCTGAACTGTAATACAATAGTGTCAGACATGTAACATACTGTATTATTCAGATTCTACCTGTTTGAAATGTCAAACTTTGGCTTCAGTAAACACATATATTGACATATTGATTACAATTTAGGTATATTCCTATTAAAAAAGTATATATATGTTCAAACTTTATGAACATTTTGATACCTATAAATTGACAACCAATCAATAACCACCACCTATTCTACACACGTGAAACAGGATTGTAATTATTACATTTTCAAACAAATACATTTTTTTATTCATAAGCAATAAAAAGCACAATTGCTCAATTCAACACATTCAGGGCTGTTTGCACATGTTAACTAATGTTAGCAAACTTGGGACTAATTTACGGGTGTCCTGTAACTGGGACTTGTGTGCACAGAGGCCGGTGTTGAAGCACGCGGGACCTCACGGAACAGCTACCAGCGTGAGAACCACTCCTGCGGCTTACCCGTTATCACACTAGTAGCGATGAGAGGGAGGGTAACCACCTGAAGCATCCGCATGAGGAGTTCTCCCGGAAACTCGATGTAGGTATGGTTGACTTCGGTCACTGGGATGTACCTCTTGAGAATCTCTCCTATGGCGATACCTGCGAGACGGTAACACAGCAGAGGGTTTAAACAGCTGGGAAGCGGGATGTGATGGATGCTCAGACTCAAACTTTGTCACAAAAAAAGGTTTTCCTGAAGTAAAGCCACGTTGACCAATAAAACCTACTGTTGTGTCACTTTTAAACTCTTTAATAATATAATAATTACATGTGAATCAAACAGGGGTCACATGATAATATATACATACGTCATATCTTTGTGGCTGTGTTTACTGATATATAATACAGACCAATCATGTCTTAAAGCTGTGCACTGTGTTTCCTTATATGCTTACAATACATTTAAACTGTTGCTCATGTGTGAACAGTGTTGTTATTCCTCACACTGCCACTGGACGGCACCAAAGAAGGATCCTACACATGGTGGCGTTACAGTACTGAGCCTCGTGGCGACAAATAATCCCATAAAAGTATAAATTATGAAAGAAGGCTAAAAGAGCAGCCTGTTTAAGAGTCATTTAATTGGCCGAACGAGTCGCCCACACAAGTTAGGCGGGGATAGAAATAATGCCCCACCCTGCCAAACCCCATCACTTACATGAAAAGTGTCACGTACACCATTTAACCCATCTTACCTGTGTGGACCTGATAAATGCACCGATTAACTAACCAGATATTTAGATGCTCTTCTAACACTCATTTAGTGAATCTGAATAATTTTCACTGATTCAATGAAAAAAACGTTGATGTATGCAAAAAACCCACAAAGAAAGTGGAACTGCAGGAACGGTTAAGGGCAACATTTGGAGAGTACATTCTGTATCTGTGCTCTGCCAGCTTTTAAAGCCAAATTCATATCAACTGTAAACATTTTTTTTTACAAAAATAAAATAAAGACTGAACAAAATTATGACTGGTTGCGCTCACTCTTTTGAAGCAGCTGTAATGATTGAACCTGTCCACTAGATGGAGCTGTTTGTGTCTGTGCAGCATCACGAGGTGGGACCCTGTCTTGACACTCTGCAGACATGGTTTTTGGTAACAGTTGCTTTAAAGCCAGGGCACAGAATCTGATGGCTCACAGAATTTGGTGCAACACTATTCAAAACACTGTTAAAAACAATATTCTAATGACTTAGCAGATTAAACGATGCCCTTGTTGCCCAGGCAACAGATTGTGGCAGTTGTTAATTAATTTCATACAAAACATGTGGTCAGACCAACATTTCTCTCTGCAGTATGCTAATGTTTGCTAAAGCAGGATCTTGTGACTGATAATGAAATGTTTGGTGTAATTATGTTAAAACTTTGACAACAATTAGACAAGATAAATGAATGGTGCAGTTGCATCCAGGCACATACATATTTAACGCAGTGTTCTAACTTTATTTATTTATTAATCATTAATCATTCAAATATGATTTCATATTGTTTGAATTTTGTTAAGATTAAGATTTAATTTTAAGTTCAGTCACATAAAAATGCTCTACTAAAGATAGTGTTTGCCAACACAATTCCCTATGTTCAGCTAACTGTTACACAAACCAGGTCTAATGATGTAATGGCTAAAAGTCAGCATTACTGGGGAAAATACATCAAAGCAGGTAAACTAACACTAACTTCTGCACTCATTTTTAGTTTGTCGCTTACCCAGGACAACAGCTGTCAGACTTGAAGCCAGAAGCTTGTGCTGCTTGATGTTTTCCCAGCACATCTTCATTCTGACACAACAGCCTGCGGGGCTGGACGGGTTGTTACCCTCCTCTGCAACGTTCATCTCCATGTTGCATTCAGTCTAGTTGAAGCTGAGAGTGAATAAACTCACAGTAGGTCTGCATTAGAAGTATAAAAGTATGAACAGTATTGCTGAAGTATTTCGATAATCTAATGTTTTAATAGTAGACTCGGAACTCCATGACAACGTTGAAGAGAATCACGCGGCATAAGAATCTAACAAATTCAAATTCAAATAGGTTTTATTGGCACGACAGATCAGGAATCTTTATTACCAAAGCAGTACAGAAATACAGTATATTAAAATTCAAACAAACATTCACTACGGAGCTTGTTTCCCGTAGTCTATGGCAACAGTCGACATATTTGATCATTTATACTGCACACTGACTTTTCATAGGTGGGGCAGTTTTTAAATAAATCCAGAATATATATTAACTTCTCAAATCTTTATATTTCTCACAGCATAATGAGAATTATGATTAAAATGCTCTGTAAAATGTCACTCTGTATAGATTGTCAACGTTTCCTTGGTTTTCAGGTACTCTGCTACCATGTTAATTCTACTTGTTTAGGATCAAATACAATCTGCATTTCTTAGAAGAATTTATTTTGTGATTTGGCTGTTTTTTGTTCCAATATTATACAAAATTATATATATATATAATTTTCTTTTTGTTTGATATGATTTGGTTGGGCCAGATAGTTTGCTGGACTGGATGATTCTATATTTCTATCTATCCATCTATATCTATCTATCTATCTATCTATCTATCTATCTATCTATCTATCTATCTATCTATCTATCTA
>JAVQJL010021347.1:0-10664 GCA_036024295.1 Nannoperca obscura | reverse complement strand
TTTAATTACAGCTACTTTAAAGGATTGTGGCACATAGCCTTTTAATAAGGACAGATTGATCATATCTAGTAAAGAAGTGCTAACTAAGGGTAAAACTTCTTTAAGCAGCCTAGTTGGGACAGGGTCTAACAGACACATTGATGGCTTTGATGAAGAAACCACCAAAGCCAGTTGATCAAGGTTGATGGGAGAAAAGCAGTCTAAATGTTTATCATGTTCCACAGACATCTCTAAGATCTCTGTGCTTGAAGACAAATCAGTCCAGTTTGGTGGAACGCCATTTCCTTTCAAGTTTTCGCGATGTTTGTTTTAATATGGGAGTTTGCGGGTTAACTCATGGAGCTATCCTACTCTGTTTTATCATTTTCTTTTTTAGAGGTGCAATAGAGTTGAGTGTCATTCTCAGTGAGCTTGCAGCACTATCAACAACATGATCAATCTGGGAGGGACCAAAGTTAGTATAGGAGTCATCCACCACACATTAGCTACAGCAGTGTCAGAGAGACATCTAGTGTAGGAATGTTTGCCCAGCGGCGTGTAGTCCAGCAATAGGAATTCAAAGGTGATTAAATAATGGTCCGATAGGAGAGGATTCTGTGGAAAGACCACTAGATTTTCAACCTCTATGCCATAGACGACAACAAGGTCAAGGGTGTGGTTAAAACAGTGAGTGGGTTTATGTACACTCTGACAGAAGCCAATCGAATCTAATAATGAGATAAATGCAGCACTAAGGCATAATTTTCTGCATCCACACGAATATTAAAATCACCTACAATAATTACTTTATCTGTTAAGAAGAACAAGGCTTTCGAAGGAGTTATAATTTAATTTAGGTTTAAGTTTGATCAGTAGGCTTGAGTCAAAGATGGCTGCAACTCCACCTCCTCTGCCTCGAGGGATGTTAGTATTAATGTGACTGTGTGGATTCATTTCACTCTCACAGTCCCCCAAAAACTGAACTGAAAATATGGGTTGTCTGTTTGAGGACGTCTTGTCAGCTCTTACTGCTTATTAATGCTCATTAATTTGTTTGACAGAGAGCTCAACAACATGGGAATCTGGTATCGAATGGGGAACGTACCTCGGGCCCAGGATTCTGCACACACACCAACCACCAACAACGTCCAGAATATGAACTCCAGCCCAGCCCCAGTCCCAGCAGCTCCCATGCCCAAGTATGTGATCCAAGGATCCACGTTACAGCACATTTGCTTACAAATAAATGTAATAGAGTAGGTAATAACTTTTTTATCTCATATTTCTCCATTCATCTGCCCCTGCTCTTCCAGGTTTCAAGCTCAGAGCAGTGTATGTCAGACTAACTAATTAAAGACTTAACTGCTAAGTGTTTCCTGGTAAAAGATAATTCTTCAAGAACATAGAAGCTAACCATCTTTTGTTTTTGTTTTTCCCAAGGCACATTTCCATGACTCTCCCGGCTAGCTTCAGAGGAAAAAACACTACCAGACCAGACTATGAGCACCAGAACTCCAACCTGTATGCTATCTCAGGTCAGAAACAGTTTGAGATGATCTTGTTTTCAGCATCACTTGAAAAAAATCATAAATGTCTTTTTGAAATGTTCCAATCATACTCATGTTACACATGGTGTTGTTAGTCAATGTAAAAATGTACTTTAAATGCTATTTCTCGTATTTGCTTCATCACAATGAGTGGCTTAAGAAGATCAAGCTGGCAGGAATAAGTTGTTGGTTTTGTACAGAAAGAAAATGCAATAATTAAGTAGAATTACCTCCAAATTCTGAAGGAAAACCTAATATCAGCCAGAAGGTTGGGTCTTGGATGCAATTGGGTATTCAAACAGGACAATGACCCCAAACATTGTAAAGTAATGACTAAATCAGGCTAGAATCAAGGTTTTAGAATGGCCTTCCCATAGTCCTGACCCTAACCACATTGATAACATATGGACTGTGCTGAAGAAACACATCTGTGTCAGAAAGCCAAAGAATTTAGTTGAACTGCACCGATTCTGTTAAGAGGAATGGTCAGAGATTCAACCAGAAATTTGTGGATGGCTACCAAAAGCACCTGATTTAGCTGAAAATGGCCAAAGGACATTAAATCAATTATTAGCATTGCTCTATTTATATTTCTGACCCAGCAGAACTGTTACTATTTTCAGAAGACCCATATTGAATTCAAAAAATAACCAAAATTCTGATGTTTTTTGTGACACAAGTATGTGCGCCAATCATTCATCACGGAAAAATGTAAAAATTAGACTACTAATAGAAATGGAACTCAAGCCATGATGTACATGTTCTTTACAAGTGTATGTAGACTTTTGACCACAACTGTACATGGAAAACTAAAGACGTTCCCATCAGCCTATAATTCGTGTGTAGTTAATGTTGGCATGCTAACAGAGTAAACCATGATAAATATTACCTGCTGAACACCAGCATGTTAGCATTATCATTGTTAGCATATTAGCATGCTGAAGTTAGCATTTAACTCAAAGCACCACTGTGCATAGAACCACTAATTAGACACAAATTTGTTCTTTTCTTTCTGCCACAGGTTATTGTATTTTTCATTACTTGTATATTTATATTGTTGTTTTCCCAATTGTAGCCTCATCATCAGAACACAGTAAATAAAATTGTCAAAATGACAAGTGAGAGCAGGTTCAGATCTTTTGGATCTCCACTGTACCAAAAAGATAGTGGCGCTTTTTAATAGCCTTAACAGCCTTGTCATTTCTCCAGAGTTCTATTTAAAGACATGATTCAACAGAGTGCCTCGGTTTCTCTCTACTGATTTTTCTGCACTGCAAAATTAGAGTTTTAAAGCTTCACACTGAGGACATTTTTTGGAAGTGAGGTAATTGGGGTCTTCACGGGGCTGTTAGGGATTTGGTTTTAGACTTAAGCATATGGAGTTAAGATTAGGTTCTTAGGAAATGTGTTATTGTACAATGTAAAGGCAAAAGACACCAGGCTGCTAGAGAACACACCACCTCATACATCACACTGGTTGGTTAGAACTTGTTATTCTCAATTGTAACATTGCATATTATTGTACATTGTGAATAAATGTTTTTGTTCTTCTTTGCTTCTACTGTAAAATACACATTTATGTATGATTTTTCTGAAATGTTTCTTTCAGCAATGGATGGAGTGCCTTTCATGATCTCTGAGAAGTTTGTCTGTGCCTCATCCGATGTAAGTTGCTTGAGCAGAGTGTTTAGTGGCAGGTTGACCTGATAGTGGGTTAGGCCAGTGTTATACTCCAGAGCAGACACGTTCGTGTGCGGTCGCGGACACCGCATATGCGGAGCATTTCAAATTAAAATTGTTTTTAGAGCCCGCTCGGCAGACAATTTGTTTTCCCACGCATGCACAGTTGGTGCTGTTGGTACGCGTTCGTACGCACGGAGCCGTAGCAGACTGCTCTGATGACGCAAATGACGTAGTGCGCACACTAGCGGACGGCTGCGGATGCGGAAAGTATAACACTGGTTTCAGGGGTTTTATCCTCCTATATCAGAGTTCCAGTCTTGTGCTTTAACACTTCTGCACTTATGTTCAATACAACCAGTGTGAAACGGAATGCTTCACCTGTAAGCCAGTCCTCAGACTGGTAGATATTTTACAATGGATTTGAAATCGGTAGATTGAAAAGAAAGAACTGTATGAGTAACACAAGAGTTATTGAATTTGAACTTGTTTATATAACTGGAGAACTAATTAACTAACAATCACTGCTCTCCATATTCAGCTGCAGCAGGTGGATCTGATGGGCATTACAATCAAGTCTCTGGCTGAGATTGAGAAAGAGGTGAGTAGACAACTGTTATCAAGTCAGAGTTAGTACAGTTCCGTTCATGTCTTCGTTAATGATAATAAATAACAATGCATTCTAATTTTGTAGTTTTGTCAATCCTTTCTATCGGTTATAACATAGTACTCACCAAAGTAATTGCTGAAATATGAGATCATGGCATACAACAAAGTCATCTGTACGAACATGAGCAGTCAGGTGATCACACAGCTTATCCAGATTATGTAAACCTCTTTATTTGGAGGTCAGACTGAGAAATGTAGGGAAAATTAAATGTTGATCATAATCACTGATTTGCAGTTGAATTTTGCTGTATTAATTATCCTTTAACTGCTATGGTTTGACATGATGGATTTGTTGGAAGTAGTGGCTATTACAAAGAAACCTTTCCAACAGAGGTGGTGTCAGATGTTGTCTTGAATCTTTTATCTTCCTTACATTGCCTTACATTGCCATTTATGGTCTCAATAAAAATCAATGTTTCTGTAATTACACACTGTGTCCACCAGAGGCCAGTTTGGTCCATGGTTTAATCTGCTGTATTGTTGTCCTAGATGTTTTGCAGATAATTTCAAGTATCCTTTGGGCTCTGCGCAGACACCTCGCTGATGCACTCATGCATGTTTGATGAATTCAGTATAGAGTTGGCTGGTTTTTGCCAGACTATATTACAAAGTAATAATGTTTGACTCTTCCTCTGTCAGTATGATTACAGTTTCCGCACAGAGCACAGTGCAGCAGCTCGACTCCCTCCAAGTCCAACACGGACCTCCCTGAGCTCTGAGGCCTGAGGATCCCCATCCTAACCTCTCCTTAACAACACACTCCGCTTACGGACACCAGCAGGAGAAACCTGTACACAACTACTGAGGACCTGCCCACAACAAACAATCCCAAACAAAAACAAAATAAGTATCTGCAGGTCCGGCTGAAACCACTACATACAACGTTGATGAGCTGGCTTTTAAAATGAGATAGAATTGTCCATTCTTGGACAACACCGATCTTTCTTGATCAAGGAAATTGAAAAGAATCTCACTAATAAGATTTTGAAAGACATTGTGAAGTCTTGTTCTCTATAATACAAATCACCATCTGAAGGACTTGTTACAAACAAGATAAAAGTATTAAAAGGATACTTTATTCTGATGGAGGGCACCTGTTTTTTTGTTGGCCTGAGTCAAGGCACCAGGAGAGCACATCACCTCAATGTTGGAAATACAAAAGGAAACTTCATGTCATGGGATTTATTTTCAAACTTGTACTTGTTGTCTTCTTTATGGGGAATTATTGTCATTGTTCTCTAGATGTTACTGTAATATACTGGTGTGACTGTGAGTGCACTTTCTTGAGAATTTCAGTGTGCTTCCTGTTTGCCGCAGATATTCTGTTAACCACTCCTTTGCGGGCGGTCTCTACACGAGTCAGCAGCTTGGCTTACATATAGAACCACTATTACTGTTAAAGGTGGAAACTTTGTTTTTTGTTTTTTTTTGGTCAACCATAGCTATTGCAATGTCTATTTTTTAGAGCTGGGTTTATTTTATTTTTTTCATGTTATTGATGATAGAACACCTAAGTACTTTTTTCCGATACATTACTTTGTTCTAGAAATGTTTTCTTATTAATAGTTATTCAATCTTTTTTATGGAAAGAGGAACATCCCATTTCATGTTCTAAAAATGCATTAAAATCCACTGCACAGCACAGGACATTGCTCCAGTGTTTTTCACACTGTCTAACCTGAATCTCTGTTTTTTTTGATTTTGTGATCATTGCTATCTACATCTGCAGTGTAATCTCTAGAAAAAGATATCTGCATATGAATGCAGGATCTGTAGGTAAAGGAAAAGATTTTGGTATTGGAAGAGTACTGGTTTCAGTTTGTAGTTTGAGTAGTTTTGACCAGTCACGTTTAAGTGGGCTTTGGTTGTATGCAGGTGAACAGCCCGTGTTTTGAAACCCAGCCTATTATATCATCAGAACTATCTTCACTATTTTAAAGTACATTTTTAAGCACAGTGCTTAACAAACAGAAAGATGTTGTAGTAGAATTAAATTGGAGTCTATTTGTCATCATACGGGAGAAAAAGTTGTCAAGCAAAAGTGCTTTTTTTCTTTCTTTTTTTTTTTTGAGTACATTGGTTACATGTGGAAAAACGTTGTGCCTACAGACCATATTTATACTCACAGTGGAAGGTCTTTGTATTTTCACCGGTACAGCTTTTCTAGCTGCATGATAAATAAGAAGGCTTTAAATACATCGGTTTTAGCCAATACTGCTTTCGGTGATTGGATCACCCTTAGTCTTTAACTGGTTCCTTAATTTTTCTAAACAAACCGTTTGTTTTAGCTTGAATATGTTTTAGGAGTCTGATAATTGCTTTAGTAGTTTTATTTTTTACCCACTTGACGTGAAGACCACTACCAACTGCTGTTCAGGAACAGGCTTCAACACTGGTCTTAAATTGGTGGAAAAGCCCTGTAACAAACTAAAAAGTGTCTTGGAAATTATCCAATTACAAATAAAATGTCAAAGTTTACCTTGAAGGGTTAGTATCATGTAATCCTGCTTACTAATTACATTCTTATCTTTAATTTTATCCATTAGAGCTCAATGATACTTGATTTTTGACACCAATACCAATATCAATTATTAATATTATTAAAGGGTTGTGACCAAAATAGGCAGTGAATTGGACATTTTACAGTGTAAAAATATTTTCTCTTCACTGCTCCCTGGTTGACAAACTATAATCGATACACTATTCCTCAATGACTTCAAACATATCTTTGACATTTCCATACTTACAATTCTTGTTACCTATGAACAAACATATATTCCAATACCAATATTCCAGGAATTCTTAAATACAAGCCAGAGCCTCACTTCCACTGTTTTATAAATATATTTTATCATGTTTTGTTTTTAGATCTGCTTCTGTTTTTTATGTTAAGATAGTATGATCAAAATCAAGGATTGTGGGGATGACTGTTATTGTTTTTATTACTCCATTTGTTTCATAGAATGGTTGTTAAAAGAAAACACTTTGTTTTACTCTATTTGTTGTGTGTCTGCAACATTATCAAGTCATAAATGCATAGATTAACTCCTTTCATATTTTATATATTTGTTTGTCTAATTTATTAGTCATTTCAGTATTGTGACCATGTTGTCCCAAAGGCTCTGTTTTCAGAAATGTAACATGAAATTGTCAATTGCACTGCCACCATGTTTGATGAGGGTGAAAAGACAAACCATGTCATTTCATGTCCATGTGAAGCTCTGTGTATTTGAGCTGAGTGTATCTGCCTGCACTGTGATAAGCTACACATGTATAATTTCTTACCTGTGGTGTTTACTTCCAGTTACTTTTGCTGAATCATTTAATAGTTAACTAAAATGGTATCTGCATTAACAACAAATAACAATCCTTCTTGTCTGTTAGTTTGCATGTATGGTGACATGAGGTCTCAATAGGATAGTTATTTTGTAGGTTATTGATCAAAAGTCGCAGATGTTGTGTCAAATAGATTTTATTCACCAGAGAATGAACAGCATCAGTTAAATTTGTATTTGGAGGATGTTTTATTAAACTATGATGAGCTGAAATCCTTGATCAAAAGTTGGATTTTATTTTGGTAAGAATGTCACTCAACTTCAAGCCTGATACTGATTAAAGATATTTAAAATTATTGTCCTATATTTCTTAAAACATATTTTTGATGAAGACCTTTTAAATAAGATTCTTAAAGACTCCCTCCGTTCAGAAATGTTTTGCTTATTGTAACCTAACTTTGACAGTAGAAGGCCCTTTTCACATTCATCTGCTGAAAGAGGGAAGTTTTTCTGTGCTCACCTTAAATCTCAGTTGAAGACATGGTAAAGTATGGAGGACTGAAACTGCCCACATTATGAATAAATGACTCGGTAAATAAATTAGTATGCCATTTAAATGTACCCAAAATATTCAATTTTTAATGTATTAAAATAAATGCATTCATTAATTGATAGAATGTGTTATACATTTATTTCTGTTTTTTGATTTGCTTTTGTATTTGTATTTCGTAAATAAACAGGGCAAATTATATAAAAGGCAAATGCCTTTTATATAATTTGCCCTGTTTATTTACATTCCCATTTTATTTATAAATGTATTAATTCATTTCATCAATGCGTTGTTTTTCACATTTCTTTATGCAATATGCAGTTCAAATGCAAATGAAGGTTTAAAGGTCTTTATTTTTCAGTTTGTCATTTTTCAGTTTGGAAGCCAATAGGTCAGACTAGTATTGCGTCAAGCACCACCTTTTGGGGGATCGAATCGGGCTTTTACATTAAAGCTGTTTGATAAAATAACCAATGATCACGAATTGACCAACAGCTCACACCTGAAAACTGAATATAATCAGTTCACAGGTGTATTTCCAGACATTTTTAAATCTTATTGGAGAAAATGCACAAACCTGGCAACTCTGCAAATGTCATACCAGTAACGCTGTCTGGAGTTAAAATGACAAGGCTGTTTGAGATCAGTAAAAATATAGTTAGGGACAATTCAGCTGGACCTTGACATTGGTATGTACATGGCATACCCAAACCCATGTCTATGCTATAGTGACAAGAAAATTCTACACTTAGAACCTTTAAGATCCAGTGGGAATATTGCCAAAAAATTCAGGGAACATGAATGTGGATGTACCATTCCCATTTTGGACACTGCATGAGCTTTACTCTAGCACCACCTTCAGGCAACAATATCAACTTTCCTCACAAGATACTTCATAATCTAATTATCTGTGATTATCTGAGCACATTTGCACATTCCGTTCGTTTGGGCAGGTGTGAACACAGCAGTTGCACTCAGGTGCAGACCAAAATAACCCAGACCCTTGAGAGGAGGTGTTCTTGGTGCCATCCCAAACAAACTCTGGAGCAGTTGGTTTGTGGTGGGAATGTGAGACGACTTTGATCTGACCTAACTACCAGTGTACTCTGCACCTTTGACTCAGTATACTTGCTTGATCCAAACCTCTAGTGGTGTAATGAAAATCGCAGCCTTTAAGGGACTCAGTATATTTTCAGAAATGTTGGTAACCCATTAAAGCTTCAAAGCCCAGTTCACAGTGAGCCTCAGAGAATACAAGCCCAACATAAGCCTCCCAGTGGTTGTCTTCCATTGCTTTGAATTTGCACACATGTTGAAGGTTCTGAGAGCAAACTGTTGGTGGCCTATTTCTCTTGCAGTGTTTAATGAGTCAATTAGCTCATGTGGCTTCTCCTGTCACTGCCACCCCAGCTTTATAAAGTGGAGTAAACAACAGTGGCTGGTAGACATCTAGAACTGCATCACTACACCCCCACAGAAGGCAGAAGATGAAAATTGTAATGTACGTTTGACCTTATTTAGTCACATGTTTGCATACAAGTAAGGTTTGTTCTAAATCACAGTGACAGCTGTAAATAGTTGCAAACCATAAGAATTACAATTTCCATTGAAGAAAAATCAAATCAGAGGACAAACTGAAATACTCATTCGCTGTCCAGTATCAAATGTCTAACTGGTATATTACAGTCGAACAACTGCTCAAGCATCATCCAAAAAAAGGCACAAAGTGGATTGTGCTGGACACACCTCTCTCTCTACTTTTGTCCCAATCTAAATCCACCAGCAGTCAACTGTTAACAGCAAATTATTTGATGTTCACTTCTATCAATAAAAATAAAATACTGAACATAAAAGATGAATTGTGGTGCTACCAAAACGTATATTTGTTCACCCTTATGCACAAACAAATTCATAATTGTTTGTCATGCCTGAATTTATTCTAGGTGCACAAAATCTACTTTACATGCTTGGAAATGATTAAGTCGTTAAATCAAAAAGGCCTGTGTGTGTGTCTTTCTCTAAGGCGAGGATTTGTTGCTTCTATCTGTTTAAAATCATTATAAACATACAGTCTTTGACATTTTTGTTGGTATTTTTCACATTTTATTGACATATTAATCTATGGGGAAATTTTAAAGACACATCAACCCTGCCAAGGGGTGAATGGTATAACACACCAGTCTTAAGAAAGTCTCATATGAGCGTTAGAACAAACACATGGCTTTAATGTACCACTTAATACACTCCCCAAGTTGAATCATAGCTATAAAACTCCATAAATAATTAATTAGTCTCTACCACCCTAAATGTCTTGATTGTGGTATTCCACTGGCCAGGAGGAGCCATGACTTAGATATCAGCTGGTTACTGTAATATCTATTTGGTCTCCAGACACACCTCATTGCTCTGCAGCTCTAACTGATAGGTGTTACTCCTGTACACCTGCTCTTTAATACAAAAAAAATAAATAAATAGATTTAAAAAAAAAAATATATATATATATATCATATGCATGCAGCAACTCACTGCATAAAAGCATGCAGACATGGTGAGGAGGTCTGTTTCTGAATGGGAGCTAGAGCTTTCAGCTATCAAGCTCCTCTTATGTGGAACCAGCTTCCAGTTTTTTTACGGGAGGCAGACACCCTCCTCACATTCAAGAGTAGGCTTAAGACTTATAGTAGAACTGACTCAGGTGACCCCTGAGCACCCCCTTAGTTATGCTGCTATAGGCCTAGACTGCCGGGAGACTTCCCATGATGCACTGAGCTTCTCTCTCCTCTCCATTTGTACTCATATCTCATTAATTCTCTCTCTCCCCCTCTCCCTCCTGTGGCTGCACCTGTTGCCCCCGTGTTCCTGCTCAACACTGCTATTATTGTTACTACTGTATGTTCTCCTTCCTCCTGCTCTCTTTCCAACATAATGGTGCACCTGGGGATTGTGGTGTGCAGCGTGTGTCAG
>JAVQJL010021339.1:0-10584 GCA_036024295.1 Nannoperca obscura | reverse complement strand
CTCTCTCTCTCTCTCTCTCTCTCTCTCTCTCTCTCTCTCTCTCTCTCTCTCTCTCTCTCTCTCTCTCTCTCTCTCTCTCTTTCTTTCAGGGGTCCTGTGTATGTAGTTTTCTGTGTTCTGTGTGTGTGTGTGTGTGTGTGTGTGTGTGTGTGTGCATGCATGCATGCAAATGTTCTGTGTTTGTTTGCATTCTTATGTTATAGTGATGGTAACAGATGACCAATGAAACAGCATGAAACAGTACTTGCATTTTGCAGTGTGTGTGTGGTGTGTTGTCTCAGCAGGGGTTCTCCTGCTGCAGTCCTGCTGATTGGAGTGTCAGGGCTGGGCTTAGTTACTATGGTAACTGCTATATGCTTCTATCACACCACCACCACCCCCCAACACACACACACACACACACACACACACACACGCACACACCCCCACACGCACACACACCTGTCTGTCTCTATTTCTGTCTCACTCTCTCCATTCTGTCTGTCCGTCTGCTTTCTCTATTCTCTCACTATTGTCCATCTGTCTATGTCCCTCACTCTCTGTCTCTCTTCTTATATAGAATTAAATCAGAATAAAATGTTCTGGGTTAATGCTACTAACACAACCTTGCTGTTTTCCTTATGCAACGTGGGGAAGCTGTGTTTTCAAAACCTACTAGATAACATTTTCCCCTTCACTTATCATGACTTATAAAGTTTTCTGTGGCTTTTACAGCAGTTTAGCCAGTGAAGCTTTCACTGTGCATGGTGTTTTATGGGGATATGGAGTCTTAACACATTTTAAATACTCACAGCAATCTTTAGGAACACACATTCAGAGGGCATTGGCTCCAGGAAGACACTACTTTTGTGAATACCTGTTGCAAGACAAATATAAGAGTTTAAACCACTTGTGTTGTGTTAATATCTGACAATAAATACATTTTGATGAAAACCATTCATACAGTACAGTATAGATTCCTATGCTTCTGGTCAAGAACATGTTGCTGTATTGTTTCCTGCAGATATCTGGTGAAGTTATTCTTAAAGCCTGCACTATTCTACATCCAACATATCTACATTTTGTGTTAGATTCATTAATACAACAATACATATATTTGTTATGTAAATTTGAGCCATGCATGTGTTGTCTTGTTTTACCATTTGACATGCAGTATGTCATATCTGCCATGGGACACAGAACATATGTATCATTGTCATGGGTCGATCATAGGTCATAAAAGCTAGCATGTAAATTTAGAAAGTTAAGCAATTTTAGGTGGAAAGCTGGGTGCTTGTAAATAAGATGGTTACCTCTGACTGCAATGCTGCAATACTGCTATACAGGCCAATCTCTTCTTTCACCTTAGCAGAGACAAAGCTTGTATTAGCTATAAAGTAGTTCCATCTTCATAGGATTGATTATCCACCAGCCTGTTCTCTGTAGTCTTTTTTTACACCTCTGGCTGTCACAAGTGTAGACATGTATGCCATGTGCATTGTTTATATGTGTCATATTTGTGTGTGTACGGCAATACACGCGTGCTGTGTTGGGATGTCTTTTTATTCTCTGCGCCACTATATGAGTGTTGTTTATGAATGTTAATTAAGTGCATATGTTTATGTTTCCTTGTGTGCATTCAGGTGCATTATTTGATCTGAGGTAGTGTTGATGCTGAGATAATGATAATTTGTTCTGGGAAGAAAAATTGTTTTGTGTGTGTATTTGTTTGCTTTTTCACTCTGGCTTGTTGCACAGAGGTGCCTTTCAGCACCCTCTGCCTGAGAGCAGCTGCGTGACCAGTTTCAAACACACCCCAGAATCTCAACTCCCCACTCAGCCATTTATGTTATTAGTTGCTTCAACCTAGAAAGTCAGTGAGAGAGAAGAAAAGAGAGAAATCATGTGGGAAAGAGGCAGAAAACCAATAGCAGTTTTTTTTTAACAGCACATGTACTGTGTGTAGTAGTGAATTAATAGTGACACAACTGCAATGGTATGCGTTGAGATAAGGCCAACTAAAACACTTTGGCATCTGTCCTAGTCTCAAAGTGTATTGGAAATAATGTTCAGACCTACTCAGGATTCCAGTGGCAAACAAATAGCGTACCATGCTCATCGATGGCTCAGCATGAGGACACACCACAGTTCTTGGGCAGAAATAAAAGGAAAGAATAACTCTTCTGGGAAAAGGGAAGATATTTTGAGAGAGAGCATGACAAACAGACTGTTATCACTTCTCACCCTACAACGAGAAAGAGAGACAGGAGGTGAGAGCCTGAAAGCAAGCGAGTGAGAAAGATGTATGTGAGGGAGAGAGGGGGAAGATCAAATGGGATACATACATAGAGGGTAATTCAAAGAAGTAAAGAGAAAATATTGGAAGGAGAGATAACAGTGAGAGATTGAAAAAAGTGGAGAAGTTAGAGGAAGGGATAGAGGAGTGAGGCAGAACTTGCATCATATCACAGAGGGGGGAAGTTGGCAGTAATGCTAATGCCAGGAAGCCAGCAAGGCTGTCTGCATATACTTAACTGTGTGTGTGTGTGTGTGTGTGTGTTTGCATGTCTGAGCGTGGTGTGCATTTCTTAAACGTGCATATGATTGCATGAATGTCTGTACCTAGTTATGTGTGTGCATATACTTAATGTTCTGAATATATGTGTGTTGTTTGTGTATACATACATACATATGTGTGTCCCTTAACATGTATTTCGGTGTGTATGTGTGTGTATATTTTAGTAGTTTTCAGTGAGGTTGAGGTTCAGTGAGTTAAACTGAGATCTGGTTTGACTAACAGTGGTTTTAAATTTGAGAAGAGAAGTGATTTACTGAGGTAGCTTTTGTAGGATGCCTTTTATATATATAAAAAAAGATGTCTAGCCCAATTCACAGGTATTTATAAGACTGGGCAATTTCAGTGCCATTAAGTGAATGGATTGCAGAGAGATACAAACTAGAATTATGGGTTCTTGAGAGTAAAACACGTTTTGTCTTGTCAGCATTCAGTAGAAGTTTGAGATTAAGCAGATATGTCTGAAGAACCTTAACAGATTGTAATCATATATTTGCAACCACATTTAATATGATGAGTTTGTCTCAAATTTTTAAGTCCTGTTATATTCTGGGACTACATGTGAAGGAATACTACCTTTGTAAAATTCTAACTGGTACTAAATATTTAAATGTTGTTGACACAACCTTAGATAGCTGTTGATTCAACTGTGGTAAATGTTATATTATTTGTTTTATTTTAGATCATAAAGTTTAGTTTTTATAATTATTATTTTTCAACTGATTTTTTTTTTTTTTTTTACAATAAAATGTGTAAGTAAAGTGCTGATGAAACTGTACCTCTCTGTGTTCTGTCTTTCCAGGTGGTGTCCACTCTAACAGACCTGTTGAGAGATAACCTGAGAAATAGTAAAATAAAGCAGTTCCTGCTGCCACCACTTGGAGAGTTCCTCCACCTCATCGCCTCTCAGGTAGACTTTGCATGACAGAAGCCAATATGAGAAGACAGATGTAAAGAGACACATATGTAGTATAAACTGTAGTTTATAGATCTAAAGACAACATATTAATGAATCCAAACACCCACTAAATTATTGAAAAGTCGGTACACTGTCTTACATGCATAGAAAGGGAAGTAGTTCCATAGCTGATAAGGAGATAAACTGCATATTTTACCTTTTTTAAATTTCCTTTTTAAATTATTTTTCTTGTATTGTTCTTTTATGAGACAGTGATATGTGATATCTGGTGGTTTCTGATCAGAATTGTAATAATTCTGTTATTTGGTATAAGTTTCTGACCACTGGCTTATTCAAAAATCCGTCTGTTTCTGTCAAGTCATACAATAGATTTGGGGAAATGCAGATATGTGAAGACAATGCTATTGTTTTCAACTATGCATATATAATCATTTTTCAACATTTTCAACAACAATGAGATACAGTTTATTTAGTAGGATTGCACTTTATGACTACAACTACTTTTAAATAAGTAGTATAATGTACAGTAGGTTGAAGTATTGACAAAAAATCAAAGAGTTTCCAGCTGTTTACATTGAGAAATGTTTTCTCTGTCATTCACTGACTTATGCATTGATACAAAACTCTGGGAAAGTATTTCTTACTCTTTGATTTCTTGTTATTAGTCTAATTAAGGTATTGAATTTGACATGTTGCCCTTTTGTCACTTAAGTCACTTAAGCTGACCACACTAGAAGATATCAGTAGTGAAATCTGCAATCTGGGCTTCTCAGAGACTGTTGATTTCATTTTGATATAATCTGTATCCTGCAGTGTTTCACGGTCATTAATTAAATATCAGACAAGTACTCTCGATATTGCTTAAGCCTACTACTACATACTAGACCTGCTAATAAAATAATCTGAAAAAGTCATTAAAGTCATTGCATTAATACATACTGTGACAAAAACAGTCAGTGCAATGATCCTTGCTGCTCACCCTGCTGATAAATCACAACCTAAAACAATAGTAGGCTGCCAAAATGTAAAGTTGCTTACCTCTAGTTTTCTCTGCAAATAATGTGCAAACCACACATAAAACAAATTAGCCCATAATGTTGTGTTCACCTTACACTTATAGGACGTCAGTATGCCCCCAAGAGATTGCTTACATGTGGAAAGTGAAAATCATCTTTTAGAGAAAAGTTTCTCTTTTCCCAACTAAGTACTTAATGTAGAATGGCTTTCTTTACAGTTAATAAGTCAAAGTGACTCGAGCACAACACTGAGGCCAGATACCAGAAAGATCAAAAGACTTACTTCAGTGAAAAAGACCAATCTTGAGTGAAATGAATGAAACTAAGTGCTCTGTCATTAGGTAATGGAGTTTAAATTTACATGCTGACTAAATGGAATTGAAAGCGAATTGACCCCACAGCCCTGAAAATTACAAGAGAAAGAGTGGAGGAGGCCTCATTTGACTTCATTAGAAAAGGTGATCCCAATTTATTTCTGGTTAACCTCAATCTAGTCAGGCAAGTTGATTAAGTGTAAGATTTTTATTTACACGACTGATGGATAACCTTCAAAAATCAATCCCCTCGTCTGATTGAACTTATTACTCTCCTGAAGCCATGGAAAATCTCATCAGTGTTTTGTATAAGCTCTTCATAAATTGACTTTTCAGTTCCTGCAAGAGTTGGTGTTTTTCCATTGATGCCAGTGTGTTCTTAACAAATAAAAATAAATCTGGGTTAGTTTTTGGGTGACAATGTATACTTGATTTGAGTAACTCCTCAATTTAGTGAATGAGGCATTAGATGTAATTGAGTAAATGAGGATTTAATAGAGAGGTAATGGAGAATTTACCTCAATGTATTGGTAACTGCTGTGAAGTATTAAATATATTTGTACCTCAGAAGTGTTCTCTCCCTGCTGCAGAGAAGCAACTGCATCATTGTAACAAGAAGGTTAAACAACTGTAATAATTTCCTCTTAGGTCTGTCTAAAAGGTCTGTAATGTAATTATAACTTGTACAGGAAACAGTAACTGAAGCATTGAAGAGGTAATGTTACCTGTGTTGTACAGTCCCTGTTCTGGCTGTTATTCTTAGAATAGTAAAAGATGAATTTCTAAATATTTTCATGGACTTGCACCTGACTGTGTTGTTGATATGCTGCCAAAATATGTCCCTGGTAGAGCTCTAAGAATCACAGACAGCTATGGTTAGTGGTATGGTACATTCTTGTGGTAAGGCTACCATATTGGCTTTGGATTGAGGATTAGATTTAGAAAAGCTTCAGCTGTTTGAATTTTTCAGTCGATGACAATGATTAGCACAACTTTCAGTGATGTGTGGTCTTCTATCTCAGACATGTCCCTGATTTCAGTTTTGACTTGAGAATTTGACTTTTCTCCAGCAGCGTCAGTATAGGAATTGATAGCTCTAAAAACCCAGTAGTTATTTGATTTGTCTTTTAAGAGTCCACTGGTGGACTGGTAGGTCGGCTGTCTGGTGCGTTTTCTGTGCAGTGTCAATGGTCAGCTGCATTGCTGCCTCTAGTCTCAAGGTTAGATATTATTTACAACCTTGACAAACACAGAAATATGAATCTTTATTGGACTTTGGACCAATAGTTTCAAGGTTGAAATAAAAACGTGTCAGACTATTCCCATATGATGAGATTATTTTCTAAGTTAGTACATGACCGCAAATGACAACAAAAGGTTTGCAGAAATAGTACATGACCACAGAAAACAAAACAATTATTTACACAATGTACAGCACATAATGCTGAAACTCTTCACTGAATACAATAATACACGATAATATTGAAGTTATTTGAACAGCATCAGTGGTAAGTAATATCATCATTACTCCCATTTCTAATGAAAATCCTAAACACAGGATGTGAATTAATCCAGACAGGTGGAATCACTTTGCTGTTTAATAGCAGGAGAAACCGTTTTATATGAGTATGGAATGGCCCTTTAAGTGTCCCCAGGTGAAACCACCTGCTTTGCTCCTCTCTTCCTCTGCAGCACCAGTCAATGACAACGATTAGCTATAGCCTCCAGTGCCCAGTCTTTATCCTCAAGGTTAGATATAGCCTAGAGCCTAGCACAGTAGCAATGGAATGGGGCATTGTTTCATGAAAAGATGAAAATAATATTTGAAATAATCAGAATTATGAGGAATGTAAGACAGTGGTGGTATACTATCTGGTGTATTTTGTCAGGAAAAGAACGACACATTCATTTTAATCAGATCAATAATTGACAAGTCAAATGACAACAAAAAAATGAAAACAATTTTGTTAATTGTCATTTAAGTAATTACTCAAAAATGCTAAACTTTTCCGGTTAGAGCAGTTTACCTGCTTTTCTCATTTTTATATATATTTTTGGGCAGCTGTCATGCCTCTTGCATCTTCTCCCCATGAATGATCCAACACAGTGGCCAGATATTGCCTATCCAGACATCTATACGTATTTGATTCAATCACCAAGTATCGTTAGGCTAAGTGCTGCTGTAAATAACCAACTTGTTAATAGCCAACTGTTTGAGCTAGCCTGAGATGACCGTCTGATGCTGCTGTACTATATGACTGTACTCCAGCAGCCTCCCACCCAAGCTAAATTATGCTGGTGAGAGTTACTACTGAAAACTGTCACCAGCATAATTTAGCTATTTACATCACTGACAGTGAATACTTGTGTATCTAATGTGCGTCAAATCTCAGTGTGAAAGCCTTGGTTATTAATGCGTTTGTTTCTAGTTTCTTATTCGACATAATTTAAATGACAGAAGCTAATTCATATTTAGTGTAATCAAAAAAGAATTTACACTGCTGCCAAAATGAAGAATTACCTTTCTCTAGAGGCTCATACATTCCTCAGCAGTGGATGGGTACAGGCTATTCTACATATAAAGCTTGAAGATAGCTTGAAGCCATAAAGTTCTCCTTTAGGCACCACTTTCCTTTTCAGAAAGGATGGAGAACTGGAGATCTGGGTTCTTCAACAGCTTCTCTGCATTTTCTGTTTCTCTCGCAATATGACAGCGCAATTCTTTCCCCCAAAAGGGGGCGCAGCTTTGGTGATAGGCACTTGATGACGCGATGCCCGTCTGGTGTATGTTCACACACAGACATGGAAACTCACTAATCAAGATGTCATGGCTCCTCTTGCTCCCTTCTCCCCTCCCCGACTTGGCCCTTTCTTGCCCTTTTTCTCACTCCTCTCTACTTGCATCTCCTTCACGTTATCTCTCTGCCTTTCTCTCTCTCCCACTCTACTCCTTCACCTCCCTCGCCCCCCCTCTCTCCTTGTCTTTTCTATGTCTCTCTATCAGGAGGCGAAGAGAGGCTCCCCAGAGGGACTGTGGTTCGTTCCCGCTGCCGCCTACACTGGCTTAATGAGGAGCCTGCGGGAAGGGGTGAGTGTCTCTGTGTATGTCTGCGTGTGTCTGTTTTTGTGTCTGTGCCTGTGTAGCTGTGACTAAGTCTCTCTCACTGTGTGCCTGCGAGTGTGTGTGTGTGTGTACGTACGTGTGTGTATGTGTGTACGTGTGGATCGTACGTAGGGGATCCCTGTGAACAGTAATGATGAGGCAGCTGTGGGGGCCTAAAGCCTTGTTTGCCAGCTGCAAGTCAAGGGCATGCAGAGCAGTCACACACACATACTCTTACCTGCATCCCACACCACCCTTTACTGCTCAGCAGCCTGACCTCAGCAGCAATTAGGACCCTCTAGACACACACGTACAGTAGATGGAGTAGAAACACAAGCAGAAATATAGATAGCTCTTTCCTTTTTGTTGGCTTTCTGGAATTCTTTTTTCTTTTTTTTGCTTTCTTTCTTTTTTCTCCTAATTATGCTTCCCCTCTAATAGTAGTCAGTCACAAAAAAAGTACATTGATAAATCATGACTTTTCTTGGTATTATTGTATAACAAAATGACACATATTTCTCCAGTGATAAAGCTGTGTCCTAAAATGTGTTAAGAAATGTATCAATGTTAGCATCCGGACAATGATGATTAGATATTGACCTGGTCTTATTTTAGCTGGGACCCTGTGTTTCTTAACTTCAGCAATAAGTGCATGTGTTTCTTTCTTAAGTCATTATAGACATGGTAACTGGAAGAAATGTGAGGTGTTAACAGTGGCTCCACTTTTTAAGTGCTTTACACGTGTACAGCCAAGTGCTTCCATATTATATCATAAGATGTTATAGTGTTTAAGGGTTCTTACATGGTGGGCCATTGCTGCTGAATGAGGAAAGTTTTGGTTGCTGGTGAGACTGATAGTAGGTAGTGAGCAGGTAGAGGGAGAGAGGGAGATGGATGGATGTTGTTTTGTCTCTCAGAGGCAGAAGGGGTCTTACTGTGGTGTCCCACTATAGCAGAATGAATATAGATGAAACTCTGGTCTCCACAGTTGTCAGCTAGTACCTACTGTTGCTTCATTACCACTGGGAGTGTAGGGGGGGTGTAGATGAACAGATGAGGGGTGTGTGTGACAGGAGCAGGAAGAGGGGTTGAGGGGAGGAGAGGGAGGTTGACTTATTTATCATTATTGAGCTGTGAGAGCAGGCTGACGGAAACACAGACACTCATCCTCAGACCCAACCTGCCTCCCTCTCTTTCCATCTCTCCCTCTCGCTTCTCCCAACTTCCTCTCTCCACCCTGTCTCTGTGTCTCCTTCCCTCTGACTGGCTGTTTTTCCCGTGGATGCACAAATATATTTGCCATTACATTACAGAGCTGTCTAAATAGTCTAACTTTGTCTCATGGGCATTACATTTCCTGAAGTTAACAAGGTGCTCACAGTATTCCATAGTTTACTATACTTTAACAGTCATATAGTTGTACTGTTGAGGTAACCACATCATTCCTAATGCAGAAATGCCACATACTGTATTGTGGGACATTTTAGGAATACAGTGAAACTCCATGACCAAGTCCATTTCAGGATGTGGTCACACCAGCATTTATCACGGTCAATTCATTGCATTGCAATGGAATTGCTGCTAGCATTTGTTTTCCTCTCAGAAACAAATGCATGGTGTGCATTGTAAACTGTGTACAGTTTTGAGACTGGAGTCATGATTCAATATATCTCTTGAATGAACTGTGTTTCTGTAACTTTACTAAATATTAACTGATATATCATCAAATTATTTTGTGTCTAGTCTATGCTGTAATATATGGAGCGATTTTTGTTTCTCTTTAAAGCAGTCAAAAAAATGGTTTGAGAGAGACACTTTTCACACTTTTGCTTGCAAACCCTAAAGTTTTGCTTTCAAACCCTAAAATTTTGCTTGCAAATCTAAAAGTTATGCCTGCATATCTAAAAGTTGTGCTTCCAGTTCCGCTTTATTCTGTGGGTGGGACCTACGCTGAAAGACGTTTCTGTTGACAAGTTTTGATCGGAGTGACAGTTTGGCAACATGCCGTCAGTTAACGAAAGAGGCTGTTTTGAAGTCCGCCGGAGGAGACTGGAGAAAGTCGATACGAATGTAAGTTTCTTTACACATAACTTCCTTACTTAGCAGTAATGTTGTGTTTGAGCTAGATGGCTTTTGTTTAACGAGCTGTGCTGTTGTAATGGTCTGAACAAATACGTATTATTTTGTCATCTTAGCTGCTTGTCCAGGTAGGCTGCTATTATTATGCACAAAATATCACTTGTTTTCCATTATTGTCCTGTAGTATTCAGCGAGTGCATGACCCAAATCACTTGTTAATAACATTTATGCTTTGCTCTGCACAATCACAACTCAATATATCTATATCTAACTATATAAATCTATCTCTATATATAAAAATATCAATGACCTATTCATACTTGTAGCACCAGTGCTATTAAGAAGATTAAGTTATCTATCATAAAGGACTTGAGTTAAGGTGCATAACAAATGTTATTAACATAATTAAAAGCGGAACCGGAAGCACAACTTTTAGATTCGCAAGCAAAAGTTTTAGATTCGCAAGCAAAAACTTTTAGATTTGCAAGCACAATTTTAGGGTTTGAAAGCAAAAGTTTAAAGTTTGAAAGCAAAAGTGTGGAAAGTTTCTCTCTCAAACCACTTTTTTTGACTGTTTTAAAAAGAAACAAAATTCTCTC
>JAVQJL010021338.1:0-13625 GCA_036024295.1 Nannoperca obscura | reverse complement strand
GGTGGAGTGTGTGTGGATATATTTATTTTTGTGTGTGTGTGTGTGTGTGTGTGTGTGTGTGTGTGTGTGTGTGTGTGTGTGTGTGTAAGGTAGGAAGTAGTAGGAAGACAGAGAGAGGAAGATAGATGACATGCTAGAGCAAAGTGCCAAATTGTTTTGCAATTCTGATTTTACATGTTTACATTATTACAGATTCCAAACACACCCTGGCATAATGAGATATTTATATATTTGCACAAGACACACACACACACACACACACACACACACACACACACACACAAATATGGTGTTACGCACGTACTGTCTAGAGACACACATATCAACCCAAAACAAAAAAGAGAGAATAATGCAATCGTGCAGAATTCTGGGATGCCAGGGGCAACAGCAATCATGTTGTCAGTTTGTTCAAGAGATGTATTGAGCTTAGCTGAGTCCTGATGTATTTCAGCTGCTAAACAGCCAAACAAAACATTCAATGAAATGAGACTTTGAAATGCACTGCTGAGCTATTTAATGTCTAATAAGTTTGGGGACAAGATTTCCTCTGACAATACAGTTGTATAAAATCTAATTTCATGAACATAAACCATCCGATTTGTCTGTGTCTGACTTAATATCCAAAGTGAATTAACTATTTTCAGATGTTGCCATGTAGCATTTCATTTTTCCCTTGTCTACGTGTGACAAGATTAAAGCATGACTGGACATGACATGCTAAACCAGCACATTGGTGATGGTCCCGCAGGAAGCTGCTGTGTGCTGGGACATGTTTGATTTACTGCAACCTGAACACACTGCTAAGAGATGCAGGGATGGAAATGATGGAGAGATCATAGGAAAACATAAAGATTAGATATGTAACTAAGGATGGAATTTTATGAGAAATGAGGGAACAGAAAGGAGAGCAGAAAGTGGAAAGGTAGTATTGAGGAAAAGAAAACGCGGGGAGACAGTAAGGTCACGCATTCTCATTTGGGATGAAGATGGTGTAATCGCTGACACCTCCACTTCCTGTTTCCCATCATGCATTATTCAGGTGAGTAATGTGTTAGCAGTGGGTAGGCTGACAGGGCAGACGGCGGAGGATCTGAGCAGCTGTTTTATTTACGTTGTTAGATGCTCCGAGATGAGACACTGAGATGTGAAATGAAACGGGATGAGAGGTGTGGGATGATACTCAAATGGAACAGGAAATAGAGATGTCATCTTAAAATGCAAGGTTTTCTGCAGCTTCCCAGCCCTCTGCTGGTTTGGGAGCCTGAAAAGAAAACTCTCTTATGTTCCTACATGAAGCACCAAGAGTGAACGGTGCTCTTCAGGTAATTCAAAGTGGTCTTGAAAAACCATGTTATAGCCAGGATCATATTTAAATTGTTAACAGATGCATGTTTTAGATCAATTATTACAAAATCATGTATACTTCACATTTCTGTGAGCTATTTTCCACTTTATGCTGTGAACATCAGTGAGTATGTATTTGTAAAGACATTGAACTTGCTTGAAATAGAGTCAATATTTTGAAATAATTGTCATCATTGTGTGGCAATGGAAGCTGATGTGAAAAGTTTGCATTGAGAATCAACCTCTCGAAACATACAATAAGCAAACATGGATGACATGACAATATTATTTAAAAAATTGTTGGTCTTAGGCCATTCGAATCTTGTGACATTACACCAACATTAGACAGAAAGTACTCTATTAATTTAGAATTGCACTCCTATAACATTGTCGGACTCCAGACGGACAATAAAAAAGGATCAAAATGGATGCAGCAGATCCTCTTCCTTGTCAAAACCTGGTACCTACATTACTATAATGCAACTCAAGCGCCAACATTTCAGTTGGTAGTAGCAGCTAACACGTCTCTGCCAGCAACCTACGGAGGTCTGTTTTTACTTGCATTACCTCACAATGACTGAATGACCCAAATAAAAATGTTGGCATATTATTAATATTATTATTAGAAATTATGTGTATGTGATTTGCAGTATGAAACCACTAAAAAGACTAAATCAACAGTATGAACCTTTAGGGGTCATATGTTTACAGTGTTCACAGTTAGAGTATCATGCCACAATCTTGATCTAAAATTCCATGCTGCTGACAAACAGGCTACTCCAAAAGCTTGAGTAGCATGTTTGTCCTATTGTACTTCTACACTTACAGGCCATACAAAGGCAGAGTGAAACCTACTGACTTAAATTAAGTTACCAAATTAGTCACTGAGCACTCAAGTACAACCATCTTGGCAAAGTTTTAAATCTTTTCTGTTCCGTATATTTTAAATTGTTTTAGAAAGACATAACTTTAAGAATTATGCTGACTGACTGGGCATGGTTCAATCAGGAGAAAACACTCAGAGAGGCTGCTGTCCTCCTTTTCTCTCTGCTCTCCCATGCTGGCATTATCTGCAGTACCCAGACCTTGACGCCACGCTGCCAGTCAGACCCTGCTGGGTCTCTGACTTTTCAGGCATTCTGCTGGGATACTGCTGTAGCAGGACGATGCAACGAGGCCACTGTGTGTGTGCATGTGTGTGACCGGTCAGTGTGGGTCCAGCAGTGAGTCCACAGTGAACCTGAATGAATTTGCCTCTGTGCTGGGCTCAGGCGACTGCAGGGACAGACCACACACTGCCAGAGAACTCACGGTGTAAAACGGAGTTTGGGGTTAGCACTGTGGAAGACATGCAGAGAGGATGCAGAGAAAAGGTCCCTGCATGTTTGAAGATAGGGGGATTCATTAAATACTAAATATAGGCAAATCATGTGACTGGAATTCAACTGATATTTGTTTTGTTTCTCAGTTTGCTTTATTTTCTTTTTCAATGTTACATAACTGGACACATGGGCAGAGAGAGAAAGGGAATATCATGAGACAAAACGTTTAATTTCATGATTACCAAGTATGCAAGCATCGGTCACCAAGATGCCACTGAAGGTGCCTGCACACCCACACAGGTGTTTTCCGTTACTGTAGCTGATTAAAGTTGGGCTGGAGCTTTGATGGGAATCACTTTATGTCACAGGACTCCACCTACCAATAACAAAGATTCAGGCGCCATTTGTCCCGCCCTAACTGGTTCAACAAAGCTAACAGGAGACTCAGGAGGATGTCAATCATTTACAGTCTACATACGCCCACAGAGTCCTGAGAAGAGGTCTAATTAGGCAGAATAATTATAATCACCTGTGTGGGGCCTTTTATGGAACCAGTGACCGATTGCTGAAGTACACTGGAGCCACAAAGTCTTCAATCTGTCATTCTCTCTATATTGTTAAAATAAAAACAAGTCCTTTCAGCATTTCCTCTCCCTCTCTTGTTTCCTCTCTCTCCCTGTCTCTTTTTTCATATGTCAAAGTCATACTGTCGCACAGCGGGACCTTGCTGACATGCAGCTTCTGGTACAGTTAAAAATGGAAACAACAACAAGTGTTCGTTCAGGGACTTTTGATGGCCAACATTCATCACTATGATATGACCATGGCCGATAGCTGTTGGTGTCTAGAATATGATTGTGCGAATGTGTGCCTATTTATGTATTTATGTAGTCATATTTGTCAAATACAGACGATCATATCCATATCATTGATATCAGGTGACAATCTCATACATCCAGGGTGTCAACTTCCCAGGAGCTAAGAAAAGCTTTTGCTTGGCTAAACAGTTTTGGGTGTGAAAACACAAACAATCGCTATAAACCAGAGTAATAGGTTGACACTAACAATTAGAAATACAGTTCAGGTAGTACAGACAGCATGTTATTACCTTAATTAAGTGTTACAAGGAAGAAAACCGTGTCAGCCCAAAATCAAAGATATTTGACAGCAACAAAGGTTAGCTTTTTTTAATAAATATACTTTTGACCCTACCACTTGTGTGTGTGTTATACGTCACCTGGTTTGTCGTAGAGGGATAGGCAGGGAGATGCATAAAAACGGGTCGAAGGTGTTGCTCTGCTTAAGGCAATGAGGGCACGTCAGTGAGGACCTTGAGACACACAGAGAGAGAGAGGGGGAGAGACAGTTTTAATATGTTTTGCTATAGACGACAGGTTACATCCTTTAAATTTTCCAAAGACAATGACTGTTGGTGAAGAAAGCTCTTTCAACTTACAACTTTATAACTTACAACAGTCAACAGACTGTTGAACAGTTATCACAATCTCATCATGCCAAATCCTCACATTTCCTCTGAATGTAAAAATAAAAATACTGTTTTATGAACCTTATAAACCTCCATGGTGGTTAAATGTGCATATTCCATGTGGACAGTGGTAAATACTAAGCACTGAAACAGGCCATCTGGACTCAATCTGTTGTTAAAAAAAGGGCAGCAAAGCAACAGAGGTGGGATGCTGATCCAAACTTTGGCACAAAAAACACAGAGTTAGGAAGGTGAGAATATTGCACTAAATGAAAAAGGCTATATCCTAAAGAACATACTGAGCTAGAGAGGAGAGGAGAAGAAAGAGAGGAAAGGCAAAGGATGAAAGGTGGAGGTGATGTAAAGTGGAGAAAAAAGAGACAGAGACGAGGAGAAAGACAACAAAGTGCAGGGCTCAGTGGGAGGACAGATTAAAAATGAACAGAAGGTTGGCAGCAGGGCAGTTGAGTTGACAAAAACAAGAAAGCAAAGCTGATGGAGAAAAAGACACCGACAGGACCCGTCAAGGTCTTTGAGTCTGCAAGAATGGAGCTGATCAAAGTGGAGGAATGACATGAGGAAAAGCTGAGGATCCCACCCAGTGGGCTGCAAACACAGTTTAAAAAGACATATTATACTCAGTGACCTCATAATGACCTCAAGGAAAATGTTAAAGAATAGTCCAACATTTTGTGAAATTAAATTGTTGTTCTTGCCATGAGTCAGATGAGAAGATCAATATCACATTTGTGTGTTAAATATGAAGCTACAGGAGTTGCTTAGCTTAGTTTAAAGACTACAAACAGGGGAATAGGCTACCTGGCTCTGTCCAAAGGAAACAAAATCCGCCTACCAACACCTCCAAAGCTCACTAATAAACATGTTATATCCTCAGTTTAATTTGTAAAAAAAAAAAAGTAAAGTGATTTTGTTCTCTTTGGACAGAGCCATGCTATTAGTTTCCCGCTATATTAAGTATTTATGCTAAGCTAAGCTAATCAGATGCTGACTGTAGCTTCATATTTAATGCAACAAGAGTGGTATCAATCTCATCATATAACCCTTGGCAATGTAGTGAATAAGCATATTTCCCAAAATGTTGAACCACTCCTGTAATACATAAACGTAAAAAGTATTAGCATAGCTGTAGGCTACCAAGCTAATTTTCAATGCTATATGACATCTGTGGTAGGTGTTATTTGATTTGTCATGTCAGCTTTCAGGGTGTTTTCCAGCTCTAACCTGTGCTTCATAAATAGTCAAGTAACACCTGTGTACCCTGGTCTGAAAAATGTTCAGTAAGTTGAAAATAAGTCTTCACAACAAATACTACCAGGAATCCATCAAAGGCTTGTGTGATGGAAACAAGCAAATGTCTGACAGAGAGGTTAGGATAAAACAAAGCCTCAAATAACCTGTTCTCCTTCCCTAAACCTTACTGTAATCTAACCTTTTCATTTGGCAATCAAGTGAAAACGCCATGCAACGTTTGTGCCACATAATTCTCTCGTAGTGTAGGAACATAATCCTTCCATATATGAGATCATTTCATTTAATTCAGTGGCTGTGTTGCCTTATGTGTACTCATTTAAAAGTTTTAACTAATATTAAAATTACACCTATATTGATGTTATGGTGTTGTTTGTATTTGATTCTTGAAGAAACATGATTGCAACGTTGCTGCATAATGCTCTCTTATCAGTGACAGCGTTTAGATTTGTGCACACATTCATGCGTGTGTGCGTGTGTTGCCAGATGCTCATTTTATCTCATGCCATCTCACTATCATTGCTGCCAGTGGAGCTGTATCCAGGTTTGTGGAGATACAAACTTGTCAAATCTACAAATATGCTGGAAATAATACAACAGTTTTCAAGTTCCACATTTTCTTGCTGTCAGTGCTGCAACCATTGTGCTGCGGCAGCCAGTCACAGGCTCGCTAATGATGCCAGTTTGTACTTCGTAAAGCAGACTGACAGGATGTATTTACTAACATACACAAAGTTGTGCACACCCAATACTCTGCCCTTGCTTACACAAAAATTCACACGTGCATGCAGGAACATCCACTCACACACAAACATGCGGTAACACTTAAAAGGTTTGCGATGGGGCTGACAGTGCTTCCAGTCTGGTGGAGAATATGAGCTCAGTTTTCCTGCTAATGTGTGTGTTTGTGATAGACAGAGAGCAAGGGCTGTACTGTGTGTGTACAGTCCTTTAGTTTAGACCGGGTACCTGGCGCTGTACCACATACACCCACAAACGCGCACATGACCAGCACAGCAGCAGCCGCTCTTATTTATCAGAAAGTAAGTAGAGCTGCTCAGCATTCCTCTGCTCGGAGCTAAATAAATAACACTCCACAGCAGGATCTTTAAACATTATGCGGTATCATGTTGCCTGATTCTAGCATTTCCCATACTGTTCATCTAAACTAAGAAGTGTTGCAGCACAATACAGGGGATGACGTAGGTGATGTGTATGATGAAATAGATGCAGCTCAAAATAGGTCAGGATGTTGGTATTTAACACATACTATATAAAAGTTATGTGATCTATCAGTTATGGTGTCAGGGATGAGCTGATGTCAGAGTTGAGAAAAATAATTTTTTTGACAGACCATGGAAAAAGATTTGCTCCCATCTAAACATATTACTAGTATAGTTGTGTTCCTCCATATTTTGTGTCCTCCAGTCAACGTCTGTGTGAAAATGTAGCTGAGATTGCAAAATCTGAGTGAATAGGTTGTTAGCTTGTGAATACAATGGATTTTTGTATTGAAAGAAAGTAAGCAGACCTTATAAACACACAAAACTTACAAACACCAAAAGCACGAGGCTAGACATAGGCCAGTTTTAATAAATTATTCTTCAGCTGCTTTCTAAAGGCGTCAACAGAGGCCGCATTGTGTGTTCTCTTTCATAAAAATCAACTGATACTAAATAATAATTTAACAATGTGGTGGTGAATAAACTGTGTGTAGGTCATGTGCGGCAATAGATCTGTGCACATGTGAGATTTGATGAGGTGAAGAACTGTTCACTGTAGGCTACTAGGCGTGTGATTTCCAAACCAATCAATCAAACGTAATTTTAAAAGAAGTACACAAACATAAAGCTATATAACGTCATAGTTTACACACATAAATGCTCAGCATATGTGACAAAGACTTAGTTGCACTTTTGGAGTCTATAAAGTCACAGCTTAAAGACATACTGTCAAGTGGGAGACAACAGTTCTACATTTTATTTGGTAAAAGCTGTAATTCCATTTGTTCCTGATTTCCTGAAGTTTTATTTTCATCCAAAATAATTCCGGGCACAGCTTCGGTCCCGCAGCAACCAAACTTCAAAGTTCCTGTATAAGAAACCTGATTGTTTGGTCACTGCAGTCTTGACCTTATTTAGGGAGTAAACAGTGTCAGCTGACAGCTCCACAGACGGTGATGGATGGAGGCCTGGGCTCAGGTGGAGATGCAGCCTGAAAACAACTAAACAGAGTTTGTTGCTGGTATTTACACTTGGAGACAACAAAATTATAAAAAAATATATGTAATAAAAAGAAGAGTGCGATAAGCAAAACATTTCCTCTCAAGAAAGCTTGAGAGTTTCTTTTTATTTGTTGTTAGTTAACTACTATTAGAGAACTGATGCCAGTCAGATTCACCTACAGTAAACACTAATTCCCAGGATTCAGGTTTTAAAAACAAAGGTTAAGAATATCATGACACTTTAATCTGGTTTCTCTTGCTAGTGTCTCAAATCACATCCTCATACCACTGAGAATTCTTCATGTTGTAGTGAGAAATGTTTTATAGGCATGAACAGCAAAACAGACAGAAACACACGGTAAAGACTTTGGTAAGTCCAAAGGAACCTGTGTAAACATATAGATTTTTTAACTTACCGAATCCCCCCCAGGCCTACCGTAAATGATGAATGATCAAGTGTTGCAGAATACATATTTATAGCACCTGGCTAGATTGTTATGTGCAAAGCATCAGTGCACATTCACAAGACAGCCTCAAGCTTGTTCTGCATTAGATACAAAAGTACACATCCCAACCACCAGAGCCAAGATTTGATCAATTAGCAATACTTCAGATCAGATATAATGATTCTTAGAGAAATACAATGCTGAGTAAAATGTGACCTGCACTCTATTTTATGAAAAAAAACACTTTTTTTCTTTAAAGAAATGTAATTAACGTTTTTCCCCTTAGATATTAGCTTCCTTAAACTTTTCAAATCTGTATGATTTGACATTTTGGCCTTTAATAGTAACTAATACTAGTGATGGAAGTGTGCACTGTGCAGTGAACCAACACACACAATACGATGGCCATGGGATTGGCACACCTAGTTGGAATGCAGTCAGTATTATTATTTGTTACACCTGTGTTTAACATGTCAAAACCTGAGAAAATAGGTCACTTGAAATTAAGAACATGTAACAGCTCTACGCCTGTAGTTATATAGACACATTATGTGCTTGTTTGGTAGACTTATTGGATGCTACACTAGTCCTCTTGCTTTTGGTGTTGGTCCAGCTGATAGGAGCCACATAACCTTAGAGCTGCATACTATAGTTCAGAGCTCCTCATGGGACTGAAAGAGAGAGAGAGAGAGCTCTGAGAGTTAATTTTCTTCTGTCTGCCTGTCAGTCACTCAGTCAGTCATGTGTCACTGGCTGTGGATTGGAGGGCACTCATCTCTTTCTATACGAGAGTACGAGTAGAGACCTCCTGTCAGGGGAAATTAACTCAGCTAAAGGGGCTGTCGAGACTCTCACACACGCGCACAGACACACACATACACACACATAGTTGTGTTACAACTATTACATTGACTTATATTCATTGCCTGGAAACTAACCCTAACCATAACCACTACTTGCCTAATCCTAACCCAACGACTGCCTCTCTTTTAACCCAACCTTTAACCAAGTCTTCACAATGTGACTGTGTAAACAGATTTATGTCCCCACAAAATGAGTAATACAAGTCCATGCGCGCACACACACACACACACACACACACACACACACACACACACTCGTGTTAAGTCTCATACTTCTCTCAGCTTCACTTTTATGAGTTTCAACTCTCTCTCCTAGGTTTTCAATGTCACCGTCATACATACGAGTTTTCTCCTTCCTGGTTAAAACTAACTGACCAAATAACTTGGTGATAAATGGATTCAAGCCAACTCATGTAATAAGTAACAGGAGACTCCTAGGCACACATGACTGCACTTTTCCAGTTGTCAGTGGTTAAGGACGAAAGACTGGATTAAAACTGTCTGACTTGATAGTCTTGTTTGTTTGTTTTTTAGCGTGAAATGTAAAGAATGCATCTTCCACAAACAGCTAAAGCAACATTTGAAAAGCATGTGGCTGGATTCAGCTCTTTCTTTCTCTCACACACTCAAACACATTCTCACTCTCCATCTCTCTCTGTATCTCACATGTTCACTCTCATACACTCCAACTCTCACTCAATTGTGTCATCACTCCTTTGTGTGTAATGCTGAGAGAGATGTATAAATGATTAAACGACTGAATCAAGTTTTGAGGAAGGCAAGCATTCCTGCCAGTATTGTTTAACATTTTAAATCAGCGTTGAATATATGTGAATAAATCAATAATAGTATGAAAAAACGTGGGCAGGGATGTCTTGATCCAATCCACAGGATTGGGACGGGGACTGCCAAAGTATTGGCTGTCTGGCCAGATCCATTTCTGATCTTTTGTTTGTTTGGTATGCCAGCTGTCAATACCTCTCCACTGCAATCGGTTAAAACACTGGAAACTATCCCAAGCTGAACAGCATTCAAAGCGAGCAAACAGCAGAACCCACAAACTAAAGCATGATGATGTCGGCATACTGTGAGCAGAGTCACTACGGGTCAAAAAGAATCAATAAAAAGATAATTTTGAGTCTCCTTCAACAACGTTTTGCAAGTGTATCGTGTGTTAAGACCAGTTTTGTATTCTGTTTTCCACTGTGAGTACTTTCTTCTTCATCATCATTAGGGTAGTGAGATCAAATGTATTAGGTAGGTATTTGTTAGTGTAACATGGTAACTTTCTAAACATTTGAACATTTTTCATCTCTGCAGTCATACTCCAGGTGAACTGACCGTGTCACAGTCAATTCCTGTTCAATTCTGTTTTGAGTTTGTTGTAACTTCAAACTGGAAAAATAAACAAAATGGACACTGCTTGCTAGCCTGTATACAGTACTATAAGTACCTGGATTGTAGTTTTATGTTGATGGAAATGTTCGTCCCATAATGCAAATATGGATGATCTTGAGACAGACACCCAGTTAGGTTAACTTTTTTGAAACAGCCACCCTTTGGGCCTAAGCTTCTCTGACCTTAACATAAGCCACTGCTATGAATAACAAATAACTTTCTAGTTCCTGTACATTTTCCTATCTCTCCCTACTCTGTTGCTCTCTCTCTTTCTCTCACGTAGACACACACACACACACACACACTCACTCACACTCACACTCACACTCACACTCACACTCACACACGCACACACTCACACTCACACTCACACTCACACACTCCTGTTTGAGGGAAGGCAAGCTGAAACTAATGGCTACCCAGGATGCATTGTGGCACTCTCATACTCGCAGCAAGTTCAGGCTCATCCTCCTTCATGCTGTTGCCACGGAAACCACAGTTTGAGCAAAGAGACAAACACCTGCACAGCTGATGGGTTTCTGCATTTAATGTCCCCGCTCGTCCTCACCTGTCGCCCAACACTGCCTCTACAACACAGCCCCAGACTGCTGTGGCTTTTCCACCTTTTTAGGCCGTTTACTACAAATCATCCATTTGTTAAATTACAGCCTGCAAGTTTCCCACTCCAACTGTCAGTTGGTACATTTACATCTTCCTCCGATATTAAATGACCTCGCTACTCAGCTTCCAGTGCAGAGCAGGATCAATCAGATCAATATCAATTCAGCCTCAAGAGCCAAAGTGAAACCAGAACGTCCCGGTTCAACAAGTCAGAATATCCCATTCAAAACCACACTGACGTTTTACACAACTGTGACAGAGTCTGTGGTTAGTTCAGGGTCTGTAATGACAGCAGGACAGTCTGTGGTTAGTTCAGGGTCTGTAATAACAGCGGGACAGTCTGTGGTTAGTTCAGGGTCTGTAATCACCGCGGGACAGTCTGTGGTTAGTTCATGGTCTGTAATAACAGTGAGACAGTGGAGAGTCTGGGGTTAGTTCAGGGTCTGTAATAACAGTGGGACAGTGGAGAGTCTGTGGTTAGTTCAGGGTCTGTAATAACAGTGGGACAGTGGAGATTCTGGGGTTAGTTCAGGGTCTGTAATAACAGTGGGACAGTGGCGAGTCTGTGGTTAGTTCAGGGTCTGTAATAACAGTGAGACAGTGGAGAGTCTGTGGTTAGTTCAGGGTCTGTAATTCTTATGGCTAAACTTTCACAAACCGACTGCCTGCATCATGTGTAAAATGCTAACCGCCTGTCGCTAATTACTGAGTGCTAACCCTTTCCCCGTGGCCGTCTGTAAGCTAATGGCTAAGTGTAACCACGTCTGCAGCCACACAGTGAGCTACCACCACAAGCTAACAGTTAGCAGCTAACCGGTAATTATGACCGGCGTCCTCTGCTTCACCCTGAAGGACTCATCATGCTGTTTAGCCATTAGCACATGCTAGCACGCTGCCCTAGCACGGCGCCGAGCTCGCCCTGTGGCGGGCTGGCATTTCAAAGCGGTAATTATTACAAACTGGTTGAGAAACGCTACTTAGCCCCGGCTGGGGGGTCAGAGGCATTATGGGAGAATGAGTCCTGGGAGTCAGGCGGGGGCGTGGCCGGCCGGCCGCAGAGTGCTTTGTTTTGGATAATGATAGATGTTAGCTGCAGGTCACTTCACCGCTCGCTCACCTCCCAACACTCACGCACACTCCTCGTCTCCTCTCCTGCTTCCTCTCTTCTCTCCTCGACCCCCCCTCCATCCCTCCTCCTCTCCCTCCTCTTCCTCCCTCGTTCCTTGTTTACAACAAACATTTAGAGTAAACATAATAACAGAGGGCACCAACCTGTTGCTAGGCGACAATTACAAGAACAACAGCGATGCAGGGCAGAGACGACTGAGTGTGTGTGTGTGTGTGTCTGTGAGTGTGTGTGTGTGTGTGTGTGTGCATTAGTGAGTGAGTGAGTGTGTGTGTGCATGAACTATATCTATATATAGATATAGATCTATATAGATCCTTATATATAAAACAGTATTTATTGGCAGAAGTGCAGCGCTGAATGTCAGAATGAAAATATATGAAGGAGAAACAAAGGTTTTTCACAGCATCTGGTTAGACTGCAGCTGATGGCAGAGATCAAAGGTCAGAGAGGCTGCTTCTTAACTTACACAGGCCACACACACACACACACACACACACACACACACACACACTCACACACACAGCAAACGACAATATAGAAGGTGTACTATCAATTTACATGCGGGAGATTTTTAAGGATCACTGAACGACTTGCTCTCACACTTACACTTCACACACACACACACACACACACACTTCCTCCTGATGAAGACTGAAGCTGTCAACACACACACACACACACACACACACACACACACATTCCTTCAGCTGCTGGTAGATCGAGTTGAGGCCTCGCAGCTTCCAGATGGCTCATCTCAACTCAACATACTGTTTTTTTTCTCCTTCAGACCTTTATTAGTCTGCGCGGCGTCGACAGACTCAGTTTCGCCTCCTTCATTGATCAGTCGATGTTTTTAGGTTTGTAATGTTTCTCTCTGTGTCTTCAGAAAAGGGCTTTAACTGAAGCTGGGGTACTTTTAAATGTTCAATTAAAAATGATACTAGAATAAAATGGAATAAAATACTGCAAAATAATAATAATAATAATAATAATAATAATAATAATAATAACCGCACCTCAGGCACACCAATAATAATAATAAGACATTGAACATTTTATTGATGCATATAAACACATGTGTTCGCTGACTCTGATGGAAACGTCTTGTTCGTATATTTGGAAACTTTGGGATGTCCTAGGATTAAAAGTCAAGAAGTAAACAACTTGTGCAAAGATCCCAGCTCTGTTCTCCTGACGTCTCAGAAAGAATAAAGACAGAACCTGCTCCTCTCTCTCTCTCTGTGTCTGTAACACTCGCTCGACCCTCACTTTGGACTAAATAGTGAATATTGTGTGTGATGAACTGCGAGAATCGATGCAGCTTCTTCCTTTAACGACACTGGAAGAGATTTATTAAAGCGAGAGAGCAGGAAATCGATCCTGAGCAGCCGGCAACCACATTACTGCCTCACCCAGTGTGTGTGTGTGCGTGTGAGTGTGAGAGTGTGTGTGTGTGTGTGAGAGTGTGTGTGAGTGCGTGTGTTTGTGTGAGAGAGAGAGTGTGTGTGTGTGTGTTTGTGCTA
>JAVQJL010021334.1:0-10566 GCA_036024295.1 Nannoperca obscura | reverse complement strand
GTGTGTGTGTGTGTGTGTGTGTGTGTGTGTGTGTGTGTGTGTGTGTGTGTGTGTGTGTGTGTGTGTGTGTGTGTGTGTGTGTGTGTGTGTGTGTCACACTGACGGGAGACAAAGAGAGGAAAGGTGCAGCATCCTTGTCCCTGAACTCCAAGCGATGGAAAACCGTGGTCCTGTTGAATCACTACCTCTGAGATTTGTTGAATGTTACCGTGTACACACAGGCTACACATTGCAAAACATTCTATTCGATTTTTTTTATTTGTATGTTTTTACAAAATACAAATGTAGAGTAAATTTAGATTCAACTTAAATGTTGTTGGAACAGGTTCAATAAAGATTGAACTTTACAACAGGGTTAAAACAAGTTCAAATAAATCAGGTTCATCACGACATCATTACAATGTGTCCAAATGCCTTTTTCACATTTCAGTTCAGAAATACATCTACTCTGAGGCATAGCAACACATCTGCTGTGTAGAATATCCTCTGAAAGACCTTAAATAACACAGGCAGTAAACTGATTTAAGGATTGTGATAAGGCCGCTCAGTCAGTTGCATATAGAGCTGAAAAGGACCAGATCAGAGCAGCAGGTCCGAGGTGGGAATCAGCGCGCTGGCGGTCTTTATCTTGGCCCCCATTTGATGTGGGTGAGGCCTTGAAACTGTTTTTTGAGCGCCTGTCTGTCTGACCACTTCGAGTCCAGGTAGCTATCGTCGTCTGCCTCCTCCAGTTTCTGAAAATATCAGAATGTCAGAGGTTAGAAAAGGCACATTCAACACAAACAGGACCTGTTTAAAAGAAATGCAGCTCAGTCTTTCCTCACCTTGAGCTCCTCCTGCCTCCTGTGGTAATTCATCATCATCTGTCTCTGCTGCTCATCGGTGATCAGAGGCTCTCTCGCTGGCGCCCCCTGCCCTTTCTGAAGGGAACGGCAACAAACGGCTCACAGCCATTCTCAAAACCAACAAAAGCACAAAACGACAGTTTCTTCAGACCGGCTGAAATGGCTCTCACCTTTTGGATTTTTACCACGAGCTTCGTCTTTTCATTTTTGCCAATGTAGTCCTGCAGCTTCTTCCCCCTCTGCATCTCTTTGGCAGCCCACCATAGCTGGCACTCGTCCTCCGTGATCACCTGCAGAGAAGCCTGAGGTGTGAAGACACACAGAGAGGGCAGGTGCAGAGAAAGAGACAGGTGAAGGAGTTGTTAAGGAGACAGTGACGGCAGATTGACCTACAAATGTACCAAACCGTAGTAACTTAAGCCCTTGTTGTTGACTGAAAACTTAACTTCATGAAGCCATCAGCCAACAGCTTGTAGGAAACTCCGATCACTGAAACGGGTTCAGCTGTTTACCTGAGTTCCTGAAAGGTCTTCCCGGTCCTCGAACTCCATCCTGATGGGGTCATGAGGAGGCAGCCCCATGGGGTAAACGATCATGACCGCACCCCTAAGCTGATCCAGGGCTTCCTTCACCATCGCCACGGTGACACAAACGTTAGCTTGAACTTGTTTCTGAGAGATGATGATGAGAAAGGCGGATTGAATCAAAAGTACTGACCCTTGGTGAAGAAGACGATAAGATTTAGAGTTTACACTAATACTCACTTTGGAGATCAGCGCCTTTGCCTCCTCCACGGTTCTCATCAACACCTCTTTCATTTTATCATTTGGAGCTGATAGAAGGAGAAAAGATGGATTGTCAGATTACCTCAATCTTTTTCCTGGTTGCATCTACATTTTCATGTTAATGAAAAGAAATGCTTGGAATATTAACCTTTTCACAAAACATGTATAGTAGTTTGTCTGTATGTTACCCACAGTTGGGATGCACAATCAACTGGGGCAAGGACACTGCATATTAACTATGTTTAACATTAATTAAATTGCAGAATTTGCAAGTCACAATAGGGATTTAATAAGATGTATAAGAGGGGAAAGCGTCAACGCTGAATCGGCATGCAAAGGGACCCCTGAAAAGGAAAGTCTGAACGGGATTTCAACTGTCAAGGTCTTCCTGACAACGTTAGGCATGCTACGTAGTCCAGAGTTACAGTCCTCACCATGTCCGTTCCTCCTCCCAATCTCATCTGTTTTAAACACCGGCCCTCCACTGGGCACACACTTGTCTTCCCATTCATCCATCAGTTTCAGCTCCACAATCTGCTCCGTTGTTAGCCCCTGCATGTTGGGTGGCAGTGTGATGCCATGGTCTGCCAGCTCTGGGATCTCTGAGGGCACATAATAAATCAACAAGCAAGTCTACGTCAAGGGCATCCCTCCAGACTGAAGGTCGTTCATTTACTAGACTCAGAAACACGTCACAAGTTAAATACTGACAGTTAGTACTGAATGTAGTTGAAACCTATTCCACAGCTTCCACCTATATCAATACTTCCTGGTTACACCCTGAGAAATGTGTAAAGTCACATTCTTGGTCTCTGCTTTATATCATGTTAACCAGGCTAGTGGTGTCCCGTTATCCAGTTTAAATACCAGTAAAAGCAAGAGATGTGAGTGCAGCCCACAGAAGCCTCTCACTACGCACAGAAACAACCGGGTGGCACTTTATGTGGTTTGTACCTGAACATATTCTGTCCACTTTGAGTCTCCCGTTGTAAATGGCTGTAATCTGCTGGATCACCGTCTCTAGAGTCGCGTCCACGGCGGTGGTGAAAAGAAACTGGCTCTCATCTCCACGCTTCACATGAAGCTGCACCATCCTGCAAAGTAGCTCGCCGCCTAAAAAGACGTTTAGGGATAGTATATTGCTGGATAAAGCCGCACCAACAGGAGGATTTGTCCGCGTTAAGACCAGTGCCTGGGGTCTTTAGGAAAACAGTGTAACCATAGCAACGATCGTGTGGACGCTTCCAGAAAACAAGCAGCTAGCCCTTAACTTGCTAGCTGATACAGCTAGCTGTTTACACCCACTTGCTCTCTTTTAAAGGGCAATTTCTCTACGGTGACTGAAAATAACAACGCACGTGGATTAAAGCGACAAGCACGAGACGGTTCCTAAACTATTCAGACTGGGCTCACACTTTGTTTACAACCGGGGACGTTAGCTAAAGACAACGTGAGGATTCACCAGGTAGTCCAAATACTTCTTCTAATGAACATTTCACGGCAGGTTAGATGAATCCAAGCAGTATCACTGCCCTCTAACGGTAAATAACGGTAACAGTGTTTTTTTCTGTATGAAATCTACATTTTGAAATACTATGCACATTGAAAAAAATAATATATACAAATAAAAGGAAAATGAGAGACAGACAAAGTAAACAGAGCATTGTAGAATTGTATCGGATTGCACCAATCAGAGAAAAAGAAAGAAAAAGATCAGTTAGACGTAATCAAGATTCATTAAGGATCATGAATCAAATGTATGTATTTTTCAAAAGTTTGAAATGATAATGAACTCTATAAAACAGTTGTACATTTATGGAACTAATGTTTAGGTAGATTTGTTTCATTAAAAGAAAGTAATATAATGGTATTCACATGATATTTATGTTATATACTGATAGAATGTAAAGTAAAACAGAATATTGATGGGAAAATATAAATTAAACAGTGAAACAGATGATTTCAGTCATTTCGATGATTTTATTTTGTTTTGTGTGCAAACAAGCCCAACACAACCCCCTTAGGTCCATATAAATAAATGCCTGGGTGATTTTAGAGGCTATTTAGCCCCTTGGAAACAATACTGTAAGAGATTCAATAGTGACACATAAATGTCATTAACAAACAGAAGGTAAAATGTCAGTACAGCTGAATTTTGAGTAGAGGTATATGATGTATAATTCTTTATGAAGTGCAATAGTTACAACCTGCACTCAAAGAAGAGAAACATCAGTCAGGTAAAGTAACATTTATTTTTGCATACATACAACACAAACTGCTTCATACATAAATGTGCAATCAGCTGTGCACTGAAAATATGGAACGTTGGATATTAACATGAATCGCAGCTTCATGTTTTCTCTTTAATACATACAGAATATGTTCAACAACACAGACTCTTATTTACTATGGATAATAGCCATAAAAATGGACACCGACCTCACAAAAGGAGCAATTTGTTTCCTATAAAATCTCATCTTGAACATGACACAAAGCGCTGGCTAGTCACCTACTGTTAATGCGGATACTGTATCTACTGCACACATTTGGATAACACAATATTTCAGGAGATGACATCGACATGTAAGCAAAGGCAACTTGATACACTTGTTTAAATAGATAGCGACTGCTTTTGGTGCAGTGAATGAAGACTATTTTTTGATGTATTTTACATGTTTGAACAAAGTGCAGAAGCGTTAGTTAGCTGGTACTTTCTTGGGTCAGATGTTTTATCCTCCATGAACCATCGAAATGCTTTTAAGACATTTCAGCTGGTTACATGATTTCTGAAGGTTGTGTGTGTGTGTGTGTGTGTGTGTGTGGGGGGACGGACGGACGGACGACACACACATCTGAGCAGACTTACACAGCTGGCATGTGTCGTGTTAGGGAGGATTGTACTCTCACGGATCCTTTTGCAAAACTATTGCTCGTCATCATTGTCAGCATTGACGCAGACCTGTACAACTCAACAGAAGTGAACAAGTAGGGGGGGGGGGGCACTGACACGTCACCTCTGACAACACCGCACACACACAACTCATGAATGGTTACGAAATGAGCGAGGCTCAGTAACAATTACTCTCAAATGGGGGAAACCGATTAGGTTAAATATCACAGGGGGATCTGCAAACGCTAAGAAGAGTTTTGACACCCAACACTCAAATCACACCAATGTCTGGAATGTGGGCCCACAATGCACCTGGGAAGGACTTCACAAACACCTTGAAATGATCATCTGGTGGTGAATTTGGGTTCTAGAATACAGTGTAGTCTATTCAGTCAAGGTGGTGAATAATCTTCTATTAGTGTTGCTACCAGGGAATTCTTACTCAAGTGGTGGGTGCTCTGTGTGTGTGTGTGTGGGGGGGGGTCCTTTGTCTTTTGTCGTTAACATTTTCACATACAGTGATGTCACTCAGCAGCCTTTTGCAGGGTCGAGAGGGGAAACACACAAACACAGCCATGAGCGTGTGAATACAGCAGCTGTTAGTTCAGAACCTGTAAGTGAATATGCAGTGTGTAGAGAAGCCTTCCAGAGCCTGGTAAGCTCTGGTATTCCAATCTTAACTCTGTGCGCGCACGCACACACACACACACACACACACACACACACACACACACACACATCCCAACACAAACACCACAACAGACAATATGCATCTCAAAACACAACACATTACTTCTCACCACAGTATCAACAATAGATTACTTTGAGTAAATGTTCTTAGAAATTAAAAGCATGACTTTTACAATAAACAAAAGTTTAAGTAAAAAAATAAAATAAAAAGTACCCTTGCTTTTATGCACGGCAGGTCCTTGCTGCCATGTCCACAGATCACATAATCTTCGTACTTGAGAGCAACAGACGTATACACGCGCATACGCCACATTCTCTGGCTTTACAATAGTATGGTTAAATGCTTTGGATAAATCAAGAAGGATCAAAACACTACAGAGGTGGAAAGGACAAAAAGCCCTCTCATCTGTTCAACCATTATTCTCCCTCTGCCATCAACATGAATACAACCGAGAGAGCGCACACAGCGTGTCAGTGCATATCAGTTGCATTGTGCAAACCACCGATACGGTCATCACAAACACATTTACGCACATTTAGCGAGTAGGTTCCACATGGAAAACAGACATTTATACATACTAACTATGTATAGGTTTTGATATAGAGCTACAAAATATATTTAGCCAAGCGTAACAGCCCATAGACGAGGGGTGATGACCGAGTAGAGAGACAACAAAATATCTTACTATCAAGTGGATGAGATGATATAACAGAGCATCAGTCCTGCGGCAGTGAACAGTCTGACTGACGACGACACCGCCCTGTGCTGTTCACACTGTGGGATCAGCAAGGAGGTAATGGCAAAACCCAGTGCAACATAAAGTACATTCATGATAAAAGCGAGATATGACTTTTAAATGTGCACTTCCCCCCCCCCTTGAACACAAAAGAACGGAAAAAAAACAACAACAAACTCTTTGCAAATCAAAGCAACCCAATTGCTGCAGACTGCAGCAACTTCGGGGGCAAATATAAAACCTGCAGTGCATAACCACCTTCCATATGTATACTGAGAAAGTAGAAGGTTACCCTCTACTCTGAGAATGCCGCTCTAATGTAAAGATCAGTCAAAGTGATGATTATGAGCCGCAGTGTGTCTGCAACTGTGGGAAATGCAAAAGGTAACGCCGGTTTACGCGAGTGAATGCCCGCAGGCGAATGCAGAGTGCGCTGCATGGCCACACAAGACATGTCTGGATATTGCACAGGTGGTTACACACATGATCTGTGTGCGTATGGATGTACTTTATTTAACTATATGCTGTAGACACAGGCACACGTTTGCTGCCATAAATAAAAAAATCAACGTCAGGACGATTCGTATTAAAATAAATGTTAGTATCAGGGAACAGGCGAACGTCTCTGTGGTAAAGTTGGAACACACATTTGGGCTCTGACACGTCTCATGTTACTGCTTGAGATATAAATCCTTTCCTGTGATTCAGAAGGGGATTGGTCTATACTTCTTAAATACTGTCTCTTTTGTACATACACACACAAACATATACACATGTATTAGAGATCTATACATATCTGGATATGCCCTTTACATATTGAGAGTGATCTTATCTGAAGCAGTCATCACTGGGCCCCTCTGGGAGATTTGGGTTACCTGTTACAGTTCTAGTCGGGACGAGAGGAGGGAAGGTTGGGAATAGTGAAGGGGCCGGGGATAACCAGTCGGGCTCCGAGTCAAACACAGAGCGGGAAGGCAGAGTCTGGGTTTGGGACAGCAGGGAGCTGGAAGGGAAGACGGGGACCTGTGGTGTCTTGGTTGAAGGTGGAAAAGCAAAATCATCATCAAAAGTGACCCACCGCTGGGCTGGTTTCCCTCCCGGGGGGGGCGGCTGGCGGCGAGGTGCGAGGTTCGGCGCAATGGAGGAGGACGGTGCCGGAGTCAAGGCGTGGGCAAGGAATGGGCCGGGGGTGGAGGGGACCAGAGGAGCATGTGTAGGAGTAGCGGATGACGGTCCAAACAAGGACGCGGCCTTTTGGAGCTGGGAGGTGGGGGCGGCGACAGGGGCTGCTGTCGGGGCAGAGATGGGGATGAGCGGCTGAGTGAGGGCAGACACGGTCCTCTGGAGGTTTAGCGTTGGGGCCGCACGCTGGACGCTCAAGTCCGGGGTGAGTGAGCGGCGCTGCGGCGCCAGCGGGCCCGTGAAGGGATTGGTGCTGCTGGGCCGGGCGGGAAGCGGGTCGATCGGGAAGGGGCCGGGGGAGGCGCGCAGGGTCTCCTGCGAACGACTGCGAGAGGGGACCGGGGGAGGCGGGAGCAGGGCGGAGCCGAGCGGTGACGGGGTGGAGAGCGAGGAGGAGGAGGACGACGACTCACATGCCATTAGGTCGGAGAGAGCGGGGGGCTGGAGGGAGAAGGAAGACGGGAGAGTGCTGGAGGACAACGTAGACGCAGGGACAGAGGGGGGAGGACACAAAGAAACGCCTCTGGTCAGGGACTGGGTGGTGTGCCAGGGGGAGGAGGGAGAGGAGAGGAAGTCGGATGCAAGTGTGTCGAAGGGGTTGGGCTTCCATTGTGCTTCTCTTTGGATTCCATTCAGTCCATTGGTCTAAGCAGGAACAAAACAAAGAAAATGCCATTCAGTTGTCACAACAAATGCTGTGTGAAAATATGAACCATGAGCTAATATTACTAATATCAGTCATAATCTTTCTTAAACTTAGAACAAAGTTTAAAGATACCCTTTGGAGCTTTCTTGTAGTTATATATCTTTACACATGTGTGTCTGTGTATATATATATATACACAATCAGTGGATAATGGGGACATCATACAGCCTCCATTCATTTTGATAAACACAGCCAATCTTTGACGTAAATGCCACTTTAATTTACTAAATCATTATATGACATATTTTTTCTCAGATTATATGAGACAGCTATTTCAGATGTTTTATCCGTTTGTCGTCGTCTTCTTTGCGTTTTATGACTTGCATTACATTACATTTAGGCATTTAGCAGACGCTTTTATCCAAATCGACTTACAAGTGAGGAGGTGATCGGGATAAGCACACAGCTGTACCTCTCAGCCACCACACCTCCTTCCTTGCACGTACAACACCTTTGCATTATCGCCCTCTACAGTCAGCAGGAACGTGTACTGGGTCACACAGGCGCTCGTGTGCATAGATGTGCTGCCGTAGTGCGACAAAAATCAAAGGGGACCCGCTAATCAAAGCATTGATGGTAACGCCGCTAGCGGACAGAAGCTCCACAGGGTACCTTTAACCTCGCCAACTTAAAAACAATTACGAACAGGTGTTGTGTTTGATTTACTACAACGACTACTGCTGACAACTCATGTGTATATCACAGTCCACATACAATCACTAACTTTAAAACAAAGAAATGAAATAATACAAATTAAACAAAAAGTCAAATCAAAAATGATGAGGTCATTGCATATGTGCTCATGATCAACAGCTGAACCACAGGGAGCAGATGTGAAAGGACCAGTGAGGGGAAAATGGCCAACAACAAACATCACATTTTCCTCTGTTTTGTCCCCCCCGCCCCCGAGCCATTTATGGTTTGATGTGTTGACCGACAAAAAGGAAAACGACACATTTTTGTGAGCCTGACACAAAACAATGCATGGCCTTGTAGTGGACTAAAGTTTAAAATGTGAAGGGACAGGGAAATCAATTACGAAATGAGAGAGGAGGAGGTTACTGGGCGAAATGCGTGAGAGGTAATAACATCAGAGCAGAGGACTGTTGTGTGCTATGGAGGATGAGACAAAGACGTGGTTTAATATCAAGTACCTGTCACCCTGAGGGCTTTTCCAGCTTGTGAGAGAGAGACAAATGTATCAGAGAGAGAAAAGCAGGAATGACAACTAAGCTCATCTGATGTGAGGTAAAGGAGAAGAGACTATTTCAGAGTCTCCAGCTCCTACACTTTTCAGAATTTAGCATACAATATCAAGCAGAATTTGAGCAAGAATCTGTAGTAGATGATCTAACAACGTGCAAACGGAAACATCTCGGTCTACTCAATAGATAATTATGTTAGTGTTCAGCTCGTGACATTCCTATACATTTCATGATGAGGAAAGTCGGCACCAACCTGAGCAGTAGTCTCAGACTTGGCAGCATCAGGCGGCAGAGCATGAGAAGAGCGGGAGCGTGGTGGGGGTTTAGGAGAGGCCAGGACCTGTGGAGGCCCAGCAGGGGCGGGAGCAGCAGGAGGGGCCCCTGCTGTAGTAGGTGTAGCTTGCTGTGGCTGGAGTGGAGCTGGAAGTGTGGGCTGCATCGGTGGTGGGAGTTGGGACTGAGCTGAAGGGGCAGCTGGTTGGGGCTGCATGGGTTGCTGCATGGGTGATGGAACCTGGGGTCTCACTGCAGGGGGCTCGATAGGAGGCGGTCCTGAGGGAAGAAACAGCACAGAGGCTTAAATTCACTGCATCACATTAATACAATTCTGTTGATAATCTTGTCTATTGCCTTCGGTGAAATCCCATTTCCTTACCCAGAGGCAGGTCAGTCGGTTTGGCCAGGGGCAAAGGACGTGGAGCTCCGGGGTGGGTGTCTGGGATGGGCCGAGGGGCCCCGGGGTGCACCTCTGGGATGGGCCTGGGTGCTCCAGGGTGAGAGGGAGGTGGTTGGCGAGACTGAGGGGGCATACTGATCACCCCAGCTCGAGGAGGGATATTCTAGATGATGTTGAGGAAGCAGAGAATAAGAAGAAATGAACAAATTGGGTTAAACATTTTTAAATTAAATAAAATCAGTAAATTAATATTCAAACTCCTTTAGTCACGAATAATCAAAGCTGTGAACTCACCGGTCTGGGAGCACCTCCAAGCCCAGGAGCTCCCACTGCTGCCTGGCCGCGACCTGAAAGAGTTAGGACAGACAAAGCAGCTTCATTAGCAACAAATTAAAAAAAAGTTGGACTATTTTGTTTTTATCATGTGGGCTGCGCCTCCTAGAGGGAGATTTAAGGAACAGCAGGAGTATTTAGAGAGATGGGAGGTTCACGTAAATGAAAAAGGATAAACTGCAAACTCATTCTCTGACCGACCAAATTCCCTACGGCTGACTTTCGTATTAATGATGACTCAGTCATTCCTGAGCCGCAGGAGGTCTGAAGCCAGCTGCTCTGTGAGCCAACTGCTTAGCGCACAGCTTGCGAGCACACACCTCTTTCTTTCACTGTTCTCTTGCTGAACCCCCTCAGAGCCTGTGTACATGTTCCCACGCGACTTGGATGTCTGCTCCTGTGTAATACTTACGCTGTACAGTCAGCACAAGTAAGTCAACCCTGCTAACCACACATGCCCTTACTGTGACAGAAGGATTCAGACACACACACACACACACACACACACACACACACA
>JAVQJL010021333.1:0-15094 GCA_036024295.1 Nannoperca obscura | reverse complement strand
AATTGAATATCTGTGCTGCCTGCAGTGTGACCACATATCATTCATTACCTAAACAACAATGACTGATGATCATTTCCATTTGATACACTCAATATTCTGCTAGTATTACTAGTTTTATTTACTTGGACCATCATCTACCTGTTTCATGATGGGCCGGTCAGAAATGTTTTGTTTTTTTTAAATAAGGGCCAGTTGAGTCGACCCAAAGCACCGGCAGATGGCCTGTCCAGCCCTGGCTGGACACAACAAAAGATATGTAAAATGAAACAGTCCCTGGTTCACCCTTTCTCATTGTAATTACAGTGTAGTGATAGTGATAGAGTGTGTGGGCTGAAAAATAAAATGGTCCCCTACTCACTCCTTTTATGTAATTACTAAGTAAATATTGGGATTATGGGCTGTAATATCTGTCATGAATTATTCTCATATTTTATACAATGCAGTCTGTAGCGATCATAAATATGACAAAACATGTCCACCTCAAAGTAGATATCAAAGTGTAAACAGTAAGTAGAATTAAAAGCAGCTGTTTGTTCACTAGAAGATCTGTGGCTCTGAACTGAAGTGGATACATCTGACACATCAGCCAGTTGGTAACATGTGTCACTTGTCTGGTTCTGCAGTGCAGTCTTTCTTCTCTTAGTTTTTTTTTTCTGTGGAAACAACACATGCTTGATCTTATAGGCTATAGGCATACATCAATGCATCAGTACTGAAACTCCAACACTCTGAATCGCTCCAAACACACTGTACAGCCATGTCAGAGAGTCGCTAGTCAAGGCTCATTAGCATGGTCCTTGTCATTGCCCAATCTGTACAGGGGGAAAAAAGAAAAAAGAGGAAAACTACAATAGTTACAGAAAAGTTCTTAGAAATAACAATTCCACATTCTCCTAACCAGAATGCAACACCCTCTTAAAGTAACAGACCAGTGAAGCGCTCTCTGACGTCAACTGTGTCAACTATTATAGTTTTCCTTTTTTCAGGCGTGTGCACAATGAAAGTCAATATCAGATAAAATAATTGAGGGGTTTTCTTCCCTAAGTGAAAGCACTACACATTATTTGATGGCATAGCTGTTGTTGAAGGTAATGTGGGCAAAGTCTGTTGGTCCCTTGCTGTCTGTGTTGTGTAATTGTTTAATATGTACTGGATCATTGTAATTAATCAGTGTTATTTATTGCACCTAAAGGCAAAATGTTCCCTCCTCTCTCTCCTAAAAGCAGGATTCGTATTTGCTGTACTGATACTGATACTGTGCTGCTTTAACTTTTCCCATTTCCATGTGAAAATCCTCAGAGTTTCCATCTGAACTTTTTTTCTTGTTTGCGAATCAATCATTTGGTTATTGTGTTTAAAAATATAATAATTTTAAACAGAAAATAGAGATGCACTCATGGGTTTCAAATAAAATAGTGAGTCAGTGCCAAAAAGACATTTGAAAATGTGTGTATATTCATATCAGACAGTGCATGCAGCTTATTATTAGCTGTATTTACATTGAGGTGGTATAAAGAGCAGCATAGTCCACAGATGGACGAGGTTGGGGTGGACGGATGGATGAAACGCAGGCGCACTCACACCAGTTCATGTCCCGTGTGAAAACCAAAAGTCAACCGTGACTTATGTTAACTAACTCCAGATCGTGGTGTTTAGTTACATAATTAAGTCACATGATGTAACTTAACTTACAACCTAACCAAGAACATTGGTGCCTAAACCTAACCAAACTGTGACTGTTTCATGACGTGTTACCATGACGACGAAGGTCCAGTACGCTGGCAGCTATTACTCTCCAATGGTCATGAAGTATTGGGAGTTATTGGCAGATGACCTCTGCTGTCGTTTAGGTAGAAGGATGTGCTGCACACAACACGCTTAACATAAGTGTGTTTTATTTAATCAACTTAAAATTGAATAAACAAGAAATATGAGTTACACTCACACTTTCAGTGTTTTGAAAAAGTGTGATGATAAATGGAGCAGTCAACAAAAACTTAGAAGATAGTGAAATTTAGCCATCACCATTTTTTAAACCCAAATGTGATGTAGTCAAAGTTCCAAAGAAGAAAAGCTTCAGTTTACTATCGAAAAGAGAAAGAAAAGAAGCAAATCCTCGCAAAGGAGCAGCTGGAATCAGGGGATGTTTGCCATTTATGCTTGAACGCTAGTGATCATCTTCTGTTGATCGACTAATCGATTTATCTTATCACCTTTACTTATTTGACCTTTGTGCAGGAGTCACTGTAGTTTTTGAAGGGCAGCTTGAGATAGCAGAGGCAGAGTCAGGTGACCTTTCAACATGTTGGGCAGATTTTTCTCTTAAGACTGAGGCTAAACTGGATGGATTACATTTGCTCCAGGCTGAGATCTGGGCTGGTAAGAACTTTGTAGGACTTTGTATAAAGAAGCTAAAAGTAAAGGTTATTGATTAGTGTTAGTTGATTAGTGTGATTCTTCATTTCTGACTGCAGGGACTCCTTAGTGTTGTAACAATCATGTCTACCCACATTGCCCTTGAGCATTGAATCAGCCAATAGGAGGCCTTAATCACCTACATGATTAAGACTACCCAGTATTCATTGTATTCCTTGCTTGCATGCTTCAGTATATTGTAGCATGCAGCTGTGACTCCAAAACACACAGCTCAGGGGTCGACCTTAAAATGAAATGTTTATTAAATGCATTATTATAGAACTCGTATCTATATCCCTGATTCCAGCTGCTCCTTTACAAGGATTTGCTTCTTTTCTTTCTCTTTTCGATAGTAAACTGAAGCTTTTCTTCTTTGGAACTTTAACAACATCACATTTAGGTTTAAAAAATTGTGATGGCTATATTTCACTATCTTCTAAGTTTTTGTTGACTGCTCCATTTTTTATTGTCCCTAAAGTAGAGCTCATGCAACATTGCTTCGCTTGACCTGAAAAGTTCTTCAGCTCCACCTTCTTCATGTACATGTTCAGATCTGATCTCAGTGCAGGCATGGTTGAGATAATAGAACACTTACTGATAACAGGTTTAAATGCAAACACCTGTGATCAGATGCCATTATCCAGATAAAGTACGCAAACACAGATCACATCACATTAAAATAACACACACAAAGTACTCAGAGCAAAGAACAAATTAACAAAAGTACATTTACTACATGAATTTTAAAAAAACTTCAAAAACATATTGGACCACTTGACCTCTCTCTCTCACTCCTGTAGTCTCTTCACCTCCCAGACAGCCGCGTGGGCGTCATTTAATCTTCTTCTTGTCCCGGTCTGTTCCTGCAGACTTCCTGCCCACTCGCTCTCCCTCTCTCTCTCCTTTCAGCCCCTCACTGATCATTAACCTCCCTCCTTGTCGCACGCCCACGCCGCTCGTTCTGATTTCGTCCTGGCGGCAGGATGGCGGTGTGTCTGCTGTCATGCCCCTCACAGAGGCTCTGGAATGGAGAAATGGAGGATGGCTCTTTGGAGGCAGTTATAATGGTTTGCCGTTGCCATTTGCAGGGGAAGGGGAAAAAATAAGAAAGAAAGAAATGTGTTTAAAAAGATGTCTTCATTCTGGAACAATTCAAGATTTAAAAAAAACAAAAGTATATTTAAACTTAAACCTAATGTAAAAAGTTTAATCATGTACACAGTTGCAGGCCATTGTTTTGCACACACACTGAAAGAACATTGTGTTGTCGTCAAGGCTTTCCCTGCTTCCTGTCCTGCTGGACCAGCAGGGTTTGGCTGACCAGAAGGCCTCCTGTCTGCTTTAACCTCATTTCTATAACAGATCAGCTCATTCATTCAATTAGCAAACACACACTCTGTCTCACACATGCACTCGCACATGCACATTCAGCCATCAGAAATCTATGGTCTCCCAATCCAATTCTTTAAAAGTAAAGTGATTCCCAAAAGTCTCTGCGATCGGGCTTCTCTGATCAATAGAAACCTTTTGATCCATTAAAAGATTTCTTGTTACAAAAACATGCAAAAAAGAGATACAGTCAGATCAATAATCTTTAAAGTGACGATCAGTGTTAGTGAACTGGGCTGAAGGAGGGGTGGAGAAAAGGGACAGATGATCAGAGCTGATGGGGGGCATTTGCTGCACAGCGCAAACAGAGAAGTGGAAGCATGGAGCTCCAGTGTTTCATGCAGACATTCTGTCAGTGCTGGATGTTACAGTGGAGGTCAGCGACTCCCTCCATCAGATTTTAATGTCAGAGCTGAATAGCTGGCACTCAGCACAGCGTTACACTAGCAAGAAGATACTCGAAGCAGATTTACAGTCTGAGTTGATAAATCATTCTCTCAAACAGCAGCAGTGCTGCTTTGAAGAAAGCTTTTTTTTGCTCCTATTTTATGGGCTTACCATGTGCCAGGACTAGAATCTCAAAACACATTGCACGTGACTGGCTCCTAACACTGCTCCAAGTGTGTCAGTACAGAGCCAAGTATAATAAAAATGTCCTTTAACTTGATTTTTATTTTGTGGCTAATTATAATTATTATTATAATTACAGTTTACAGACCCATGTCCTACTTTAACTTATTCTTTCTGATCTTGCTTATTATTACTTATTATTTACATAAAAAGTGGTTTCAATAATCTGGCTAAATGGTTTGCTTGTTTAAATCTGTCCTGTGTCAAAATGTTCTTTTTTTAAATAATATTTTACATATAATATTTAATAATTAATTTTATATTGTCCATACATTGAATAAAAGTCACGGTTACATGGTAAAGTTATCTCCAAACACGTATGCAGTATAGTGTATAGTGTACACCGGGACCAGGAGTTTCTACAGATCCAAGTCTTCTTTTCAAGCCTAGATCCCTCAGACATAAAGGCATTCTTTGGGCCTCCTCAGTGCCTCTGCAGCCCCAGTGAGGACCCCAGATTCACAGGCAATCTACATTTTCAGGTGCAGTGCTAGAGAATATGCAGCAGATCTGTGCCTGAACAATTCTTCGGTTGCTGTGTTCCCTAATCAGATTCCAACAATCACTTTGGTGAGTGAAATATCATCACAGCTGACAGAAATGATGGCCAAAGTCATAGAAATGACACCAAGGTTGTAATAAGTCAGAAGTATCCTTCATTTTTTAAACCTTGTGTTTTACTGACATTAGCTTTACTGCTGTATGTGTAAAAAAATTACAATAATCACAAAATCAACTATGTTTTTTTCTTATTTATAGATGTATTTTTTCTTTTTTCTGGTCTTATTAGAACTAATTGCTATTGTTATCCTACAGAATGATGCTACTTCTGTTTGGGACTTTGGAAAGATGTAACGCCCTGTTAGAAAACTCCAATAATAGAAATACATGAGAGGAAAACTTCTGTCAACACCAGTCTCAGATTAAAGCAGCATGAACACCACTGTAGCCCATTTGACCAGGTTTTACAGCTGCAATGTGACATTTACTGAAACATATCAGCAGTTTAAATATCAGAATATGAATATGTTTCTTCAGTCTGAAGCAACAACAATGTTAAGTGTGCTTTTGAGCATTTTAAAGAGGGACCCTGAACACAACATGAGGGTTAATTGACTAACAGTTTCACTGTATCGTAGTCACACTACCAGCAGCAGTACTAGTAATAGCAGAGTGGAAGTTAGTTTGAGCAGTGTTTGGTGAACAGGCTTGACTTGGCCTGTAGCAGCAGTGTACAGTGGTAGTATATGAAGGTATACTACATGCAGTACCAGTGTACTGGAGGTTTAACTCATCACATCATGAAGTAATAGCCGTAGCTGCAGGATGAGAAATGGAACATGAAAAATGGATTTTAGAACACACTTGACTTGACCTGCAGCAGGAGTGTGTGGTGTTAGTATGTGGGTACAGAAGTTAGCAGCAGTTGGGTTCTGTGTGATTTCTGGGAGGATTGGGCTGTGAGGAGGTCTGGAAGCAGCAGGCCGGCTCACAGCTCCTCTTTTATTCTGTGCCTCTCTCTTTGCTCTGACAGATCCGTGCTGATATCAGATTGATGGGCCGGTTTGATTGAAGTCTCTTTGTCGTGCTAATGTCACGGCGAGTGATGGATGAGGCGCGTGCGTCAGTAGAGACGAGCGCGCGCAAACTTCACTTCTTAACCGAAAGGTCCCCCTCCCCAACACACACACACACACACACACACACACACACACACACACACACAGGCATACACTAACGGGTTCCCTCGCTCCTGTGACCGGCTGACAAACTTCTGGCCTCCGGTCACCATAGGCGACGTGACGACGAGCCACGTGACCCGCGGCAGAGGTAAGAAGAGAAGTGACACGGAAAAAGAGAAAGAGGGGGAGAAAGAGAGTCCCAGGAAAGAGGGGATAGCAGAGAAACTGAGGAAAAAACACAGAATGGAGGAGGACAGAGGAGTGGAACCTGTGTGGGGGTGAAGAGGTGACTTGACTTTTTCTGTCTTCTCGCGGTGTTTTCCGCTGTCACTGATGAGCCTTTGGAAAACACGTTGAGTCGCGCTATTGACAGCGTAAGGCCTTCCGTTCACGCACACAAACACAGCACAGCACATTATTCATGCGTGTTTCGGGTTTGGGGACGTGCAGCCACATTTTCCTCCAACGTATTTTTATTTTTCCTCGAAATTTACTGAGCATTTAGAATTTAGAACATTTAGGTTTCTCTATTTGGTTTTTTGAAGAATAGGCCACCTTTTTTGTTGTGATTTATGTTCGTTAAACAGAGGGATTTCCCATCATCCTATTTACTCTTGGAAAACGTTTTAAATGGAACTGTTGGATTGCTGATGTTTTTTCCAACTTATTCCTGTTAACTTCTTCTGTGGGCTCCTGTTCCTGCTGATCATTTTGAACTTTGTTCAGCCCCACGGTGTCTGCGGTCTGCATGGACAACATGAACTCGTTTATGGAGTACTCCATTTGTAACCGACCGGGGACCGGCGCTTATTCTGCGCCTAAATCTGGATACCATCATCATCATCATATGCATCACCACCACCATCCTCTCGATCAGCACCAGGGCTTCCCAGTGGCCTCCGGCGCCTTCCACGCGGGCCCCGCCGGCTCTCAAGCCTCCGTTAACGGCACGAGAAGTGATAGCAGCGCCGGGGGAGCAAGTTACACCGGAGACGGGCGGCTTTACGGAGGCACTGGAGGTGGAGGAGCGCACGGGACCACAGGGGCAACCGAGCATCAGCAGCAGCATCCTCATCATCACCATGAGCAACAACAGCATCAGCAGACGCACAGCGGCTACCATCATCACCCTCATCTTCACCAAAGCCAAAGCTTACAGAGCGGAATATTGTCTCCCTATAATAACGGGAGTAGCGGTAACACCGGGGCCTATGCGGGTCAGGCGTGCGCCACAAACTCAGAGTATGCTGCTGCGACGGGTCCTCCCAACAGCGTTCACCCCCAGTATTTCATGGAGGAGTCTGTGGCCTCCACCTACTATCATCAATCAACCTTCCCCAACTCAGCCCCCACCGTCGGCCCAAGCTACGGGGCCCTGGCCGGGGCCTACTGCGGGCCTCAGGGCGCCCTGGCCGGGCCACAGTACCCGCAGCAGCTTGGCGGAAGTCTTGACGCAGCGGGCTACCTGGGGATTCCACACGGAGGAGGTTACGGGGAGCTACCGGTCTCACAGGACCGAGACAGGGGGGATGAGGAGGGCCAGCAAGCCGGGCAAGGGCAGACCTTCGACTGGATGAAGGTGAAGAGGAACCCGCCTAAAACAGGTAAGGGAGGGTGGGAGATGTTTCTTGCGATAATTGGTGTGTTTTGGTGACTTACAGTCATAATCAAAGTATTATGGGGGTTGGGCCTGTAGTTGAGTAACATGTTGGGATTCCATAGTGATGTGTGAGGACTGCGCTGAAGATGTGGCCTCTCTTACATTTATCAGTGGCTTATTATTATTATTAGTAGTAGTAGTTGTAGTAGTATATAATAATAATAATAATTATTATTATTACAGGTATTGTCCATCGTTTATGAATAACTGAAGGGTGGGGGGGAGAAAAACGTAGCATTTAGTCAACAACATAATGTGGAAATAAACGCTTTCAGGGACAAGCCAAAAAACTGTTGTTTTGATGAAAACACGTTGTTAAAGAGATGTTGTACTCTGTGTGGGCTCACTACCTCGGATAAATAACGAAATGAATGTTAGTCTAAGTAAATAGATACATATTTTTTCCTGCAGGCCTCAGTTTCAGTTTTCTCTGTGTACACAGATGTCAGGCTTTTCTAATGTAAATGTGACTTTGCGTCTGTTCGTTCCTTCTCTTCACTTGTCTCAATCACTCAAGGCTGAACTCGTTTCACTGTAAACCAACTGGGGAAAGAAAATAAGAAAAGCACGTTTGAAGTGTACCATTTATGGATTCGTAATGTGTCTCTCCAGCACCAACACCACGCAGATTATATACTGGATATAAAAAATAAAAGTTGTAATTATGACCCGTCAATTCATTCCACAGATAGATCAGCAACAATAACACGTGCTCACGGCAGAAACAGTTCCCTAACTAGCACTGCTGCTGCGTCAAATCTACGTTTTATTAGCATTAAAAAAACACGTCATTTTACTCTACAACACAGACAGGAAGACAATATTTGTAAAATATTACACAATATTGGCTGCTGAAGCACTTCCAGGTGAAAAGGAGAGCTTTTCGTTACGACCCAGATTTAACCCCCTGGACAAAGACATTCCAAATGAAAATATGGACTTTTTACTTGTATTGCTAGTGTGGTTATTGTTGTTCCGTTTATGGAACATCGGGTTAAACACGTTCAGACTTCTTAGTACGACGTAAACGTGACTAGTCTCATTTGTGCTTTAAAAGTGAAATAAAAAACGGCGTTTATGTGTTTTCGGGACGTATTCAGCATGCAGCCGTATCTCAGGACAGACAGCAGGTCTGCTCCCTCTCTCTCTCTCTCTCTCTCTCTCTCTCTCTCCTAATGGACGTAGCAGACGGGGTATGTCGCCCTGGGAAGTCTGTCCTGCTCTGTTATCTTTGAGCCCCCCCTCTCTCCACCCCTGTCCGTTCCCCAGTCTTTTCCTCTTCACCCTCCTTTGTGTGTCCCCCTTGTCGAACATGTGACATTAAACGTAACATATTATTTTGCTCTTTATGTTGTGCTGCGTTGGTTTGGAGAGAACCACTATGGTCTGGAAATGTACCATTCAGTTGATCCGTTGATTTAAACTATAGAGAGTAGGGCCTAATGCAGTCGGGATACATAGCCAGATTATCACTAAATCAATACATATTAACATACATGAATCAGAATAAACAAAGACACGAACACAACATCTCACAACAAAGACGAACATACATGAAAATGAGGGCCTTTAGGAAGGAGGTCAGTCTACTTCCTCATTCACAGTGAACGTGAAGGCAGAACAAGGGCACGTTTAATTCACGCCTCTCTTTTAATTCTTCATTTATACTATTAAAACATATAACACATGTTTGTAACAGCTGCTCTCTCTCCGCTTCCCCTCCACACAGTTAAAGTGTCGGACTTCGGCCTCGCGGGCGCACACAACAACGCCATGCGCACCAACTTTAGCACGCGGCAGCTGACGGAGCTGGAGAAGGAGTTCCACTTCAGCAAGTACCTGACGCGGGCGCGGCGCGTGGAGATCGCCGCCACGCTGGAGCTCAACGAGACGCAGGTGAAGATCTGGTTCCAGAACAGGCGCATGAAGCAGAAGAAGCGCGAGCGGGAGGGCGCATGCGCCTCGGCGCGCTCCTCCTCGGGTACAGACGGCGGATTCAGCAAGGAGCTGGAGGACACCGACCACTCCTCCACGTCCACGTCTCCAGGCGCGTCCCCGAACTCGGAGACGTAGTCAGAGCTGGAGACGTGATTGGTTCTGCCCAACTGTTTCTCAGAACCTGTGGTGTAATGGAAACAGGTACCTGCAGGTGTACTGTCCTACAGTACCACTGAGTGACACACTGTTTAATGCATTCCCTGTTGTGTGCTTAGGAAGGGAAATGACCCCTCTGGTTGACAGCCTGCTTCATCTACAACTGCTTTGGTTACTGCTTTCCTACATATCCCAGAATTATTATTGAAATCTCACTCAGCACCTGGACTTTTGCATTCAATCAGTTTTACATGTAGGTGGAGAGAAGACTTTCCGATCTGAATCAAACCTGTCTTGTTCTGGTATATTTGCTGCTTCTGCAGGTGTCAATATAAGAATAAAAAATTTTTTTGAACTACAATGACATTTTAAGACATCACACTAACACAGTTGGGACACAGTTAAGAAGGAAAAATAACTAATTGGTTAAACCTGATCACCATTCATGTCCACACTAAAGGCCACAACCTTCGCTGTGGTTAACCTTGTAGTAAACTTTGCTCTTAAGTGGTCGAAAGCCAAGAAGGTTGGTAACCACTGTCTTAATGGACCTTTGGTGCAGTCACATTCTGTTTGTGACAGTATGAGTCACACACACAGCTCTGTCCAAACTCCTGCCAAGGTGTGGCTTCAGGGGCCGTATTCACACAGTAGCATTTTTTACAGAAGCTGCCTGCAGTGCTAAAATCTTTGGGGGATTATTCCTGGACCAAAACCTTTGAGAGTCCCTTTCTTTGAGATTTGATCGGGAGGTTACAAGCTACTTTTAAGCCCATTGATAAACACAGTGTCTGGAGTACAGGGTAATGATGGGTCTTCCAGTGTGATGATGATGACGATGATGATGGGATGCACTTTGCCGTTTTTATATGATGTTTAACTGGTATTGGTGGATAATACATAATTTCTTCTGATATTTAGTTTATTTTTCCACATTTACTTAAATGTTCTATGATTTTGCTTTCAATGTAAAAACAAAGCCCATGACAAGTGATTGTTGTCAATGGAAACAAAAATCCATCCTTAACCCTCACACCAGTCAGAGCCCAGTCTGATTAAAAGAGCCTTATGACCACAAATACATCATACGTCTTATCTGCTTGTAGCAATTATTGGTACATGTTTAAAACCTTTGATATTTTGTTATGTTATGTTTTAAGTTGCGTTCTGTGTGTTTCACCTCGCACCAGCTTTGGCCTTTGCATGTGACTGACTGCAGGGTAACATTTTCAGACCAAGTGCTCAAAAACATTAAGCTGGAATATTCTGATTCCTTCGCTGCTTATGAATGACGACAAAGGCTGTAACACCTACACCTCTGATTATGTCTTGAACATGTTAGTTAGACTCAGGGGTTCATTTGGGGTGTGTGTGTGCAGGAGGGACATGATCAAAGGAAACTACTGAAAAAAAATGCTTAAGCCTGTTCCACATACGTCTCGTTGCTGAGTGGGAAAATTGGGGAAATGATATTTTACTGCCTGCCCATCCCCCGTGAGAATAAATTATTGGATGCATTTTATGTTATTGATTATAGATTATGGGAAAAAGTGTGTATGTTAAGGGGTCTATAGGGACATCCTTTCTTGTTTTTGCTGAAGACCATGACCCTTAAAACCTGACAAAATGTCTATGTGAATAGTTTTACTCCTAAATATGACTTAACTGAAGTTCCTGTACACTTCCCCAGGTTCTTATATACTTCCCTGCTCACATTAAATCTTGGAGTAAATCTCTTCATATGTGTAATGTTGTCAGGCTAAAGGTTGGCCTCTACTGTGAACTGATACAATGTCTGTTGTTTTTAAATGAGAGCAGACTGACTGAGTTTTATTAGTTCTGCTGCCTTAGAAACAATTGTGTTCCACATCTATCTTTTTCTACTTGAAGCTACCTCAATAAAAGATTCTTCTGTAAATCCACTGCAGAGCTTATTTTTTGTACTCTCTAGGCTGACCATAAATTATTTAGTATATGATATAAATGTATTAATTCTCAAATGCCAGAGATAAGCTGCTGCATCCAACATTTGAAAGCTGTACTACTTATGTAATCCTTGCTGTGTTCAGGCCAGAGAAATCATTTTAGTGCCCCACCAGTACTATACCTGTCTGCTATATTACAATTATATTGCAGATATTTCAGGCTACTAGTAAGCAAAGCAATTGAGATATGGGGTTAGGGAAAACAATGAATGCGTGTTCCTCTGTTATAAGTTATGTTGTTTGTATTAAATTAGTCTAGATTACCATTTAGTCAAAGTAGACAACCGTGTGTCTAATGGTTTGTGGCTATCAGATTTTATTTTTTTTAAAGTTTGGAAACAGGTAGCACTAAGCACAAAAGCAATATACTATTAAATTTTAAGGAAAAATGCTGCCCGGATTATGCAACATACCAACAAAATGAGGAAGTCTGGTTATTTAACGTATCTGGCAAGTTGCAAAATGTTGGTACTGACGGTGTCACACCAATGCTCACTGACAAAGCATGTCTTTCTTTCTGCAAAAATCTCCAACCTCGCAATGCTTTCTCTGCTTGTAATAACTACAGCGTAAATACACTTCTCATGGTTATATTTAGGCTCCCATAACACTTTGGTATAGTTTAAAGAAGCCAAAGTGCTTTTGCTGCTTTAACCTAACCACAGACTCAGGATGCGAACCTAGTCTCTATGCCAGTCTATCCCCCTGGACCACCTCCCTATGAATCCAGTGTGCCACCAATGTAGCACTTCATTCACTCAAAATAACATGGTCTCCAGCCAGTGATTACATTTGTCACCACAATGTAATTGGGGAAACAATTTAGTAATATAAAATAAAAATTTCTAGATGAGTTTCAACATAGACATGATTATGGCCTTAAGCTGGGCAGTGCTTAATTAATGATATTGAAGAAGTAATGAAGATGGGTCTGAACTGAAATACTCAGTATGGATATGTTTGCTCTGAGGTTGCACTGGGTGACATGTTCCTTCACAGTGTCTCATGTGAGCATGAGCAAAGCTTAAAAGCCCACTGAGGATGAAATTCAGGAGTGTTGAATGAATCAATGGGCTTGGAGCTGAGTGTCACAGACAGGGTAGGGAAGTCAAAGCATTGAGAGGCTGATGTAAATTCTGCATGTTCCCTGCTACAAAGACATGTTCCATGTTCCAAAAATAATGAAAAAGTGACACAAGTGAGGAAATGCTTCCCCTGCTTTAACCTGCAAGACATTGAAACAGGGGAAGAAAGTGAAGGAGGGGAAGAGGAAATGACTAAAGTGGACAGGGAGCTGGTCGTCTTCATCCTCGTGGATTAAATAAATTCAATGTTTTACACAACACAGCATCCAGAGAGCGTCATGCATTTCAATAGCAGGCCTCTCACATTCACATGGCTGCATGGCCTCTGGTTGACCCACACACATGCAGGGCTACAGTGAGGAATGTGCCGGGGCTTTCCGGGTGGCTCACCGACCTGTTGACCTTTGGAGAGCCTCTGGGATATCTAAACATGTAAACACACTCCTCCTCATCATCTTCATCTCCCTTTCCTCTCTGCTGGTCAGAAGATGCCTGATGTGGAGCCTAGGTGGCAAGCTCAGTCATCACATCATCACACACACACACACACACACACACACATACTATGGACACAAACCTCCCTCAGATCCTCTTCCGCACTCATCACTTGTTTTTTGGTCCGTCGTAAGTTACTGATTTGGTCAAGCTACTTTTTTATAACCTGCTCATCTTTTTCTACTACAGTTAGTGGTTTTCCACAATTCCCAGTATCAAACAACCAAGACCATGTTTCCTGGACTATTTCTTACTAAAAATGCTAGACGTTGGTCTCTGTGTTGACTCTTTTTGTCTTTGCATGATCATTGAATGTAGCTGTAAAATGGAGGCTCTACCAAGAAGCCCTCACTCTTTCATTGTGAGTGACTGACACCAAGACCTTGTGTTTAAAGGGCCACTACACTGATTTACACACAGGAGTACAAGACCACTTGCGAAAACAGTTGCATAATATATTATTCATTTCCTCAGATCGGGTTTATGAGCTACACATTATTAACTGAAGGTCTATTTTACACTCTTTGGGTGTGGAGTTTGAAAGACTTGGTCATTTACTAGTCAGGGAGGGTCTTACGAAACGTGATTTATTGCATTGGATTATGGGAATTGTAGGATCCAGTGTTTTTGGAGCTTGACTCATAGTCAGGACAGCTCGCCCTCTGTTGCTTCACTTTGACTCTTCTTCTTAAAATTGGACCCTCTCAGGTTTCCCAACATTTTGAAAGTGCAATGCTAAATTGCTGTGTGAGCCCCACATCCAGTCTGACACAAATCTCCCACACTGCTCTCTAGATGGGACATGAACTAAGGAACAATATTTATTGCCAATTATAAGTCAAGAGTGTATTAGCCAGCCCATTGTTCTGGGTGTTATGTCCACATTGGACGATTTCACACATCAAAGTATGTCATGTGCCAATATATGTGCCTTATATATAGCAAGGCAAAAGGGTGTGGAGGTCAGGGTGGGGAATAGCACATCCCACTTTCAAGTGTAGACCACATCTGCATAAGTTCCCCCATCCAGTTACTCTTTTATTTACTGTAACCATGATCTATCCCTAACATTATCCCAGTTGCCTAAATTCCTAACTGTTTTAGTTGCATAACTGTAACCCTACAGTTGTTGCCATGCACACATATTGTAGATAGAAATACATTTTTAAAAATTGCCATTAATCATGATCTGGTTTTTTTTATATTAGCAGGGATTAATAATTTATACACCCGTTGTATATATCTAACTAAAATGGAAAGAGTCTCTGTCTGTATATCTGTAATTAATTATCTCGTCACCTGTTCATCTGATCTGATCCGATTGGTGGGTGTAGACAGTGCTGCAGGAATGAGTCCTACTACAGTCAGAAATACACACTCTGTGCTCTGCTTGTTATATAATCTTCTTTTGCACTACAATAATAAGCTACTCAGATGACATCTTAGTAGAAGCAATGGAAAAAGAGGAGGGAAATTAGGAGAAAAACATGACATGCTGAAAAGGCTGGTTACACTGGTGAAGCAGAAAATAATTGTGCTAATTGAGGATGAGAGGACAGAGAGACAGAGTGAGGAAGAGAGAGAGAGAGAGAGAGAGAGAGAGAGAGAGAGAGAGAGAGAGAGAGAGCCCTTGAGAAAGAGTTAAGATTCTTTCAGGGT